>APFE030334867.1:53103-75079 GCA_000404065.3 Pinus taeda | reverse complement strand
TGAGATTGGACCATGGTTGATTTTCATATTCAGAAAATATTTGTAACAATGTGATGTGATGTTGGACCATAGTTGACCATGAATATAAACCCAAGGGATTTATATTAAACAGGACGATGGTTGATTTTCATATTCAGAAAATATTTGTAACGATGTGATGTGATGTTGGACCATAGTTGACCATGAATATAAACCCAAGGGATTTATATTAAACACAAGGATTAATATTATAAACCCTATGAATAATATTACACCTTAGGAATATGAAGCCTTAGATTAATAAACTCAAGGGATTAATATTATAAACCCCTATTAAAAAACCCAAAGAAATAATAATAAACCTAAGGATTAATATTATAAACCCTTAGATTAAAAACCCAAGGGAATAATATTAAACCCAAGGGATTAATATTATAAACCCTAAGATAAACACTATAAACCCTAAAATAAATATGGTTGACTATGACTTACCATGGTTGATTTTCATATTGAGACAATCTTTGTCACAATGTGACGTTGGCCCATGGTTGATTTTCATATTAAGACAATCTTTGTCACAATGTGACACTGGACCATGTTTGACCATGATTGACGATGGTTGACAATGGTTGGCGATGGTTGGCCATGGTTGATTTTCATATTTAGACAATATTTATCACAATGCGACATTGGTCCGTGTTCGACAATGATTGATTTTCATATTGAGACAATTTTTGTCACAATGCGATGTTGGGCCATGGTTGACAATGATTGATTTTCATATTGAGACAATCTTTGTCACAATGTGACATTGGACCATGGTTGACCATGATTATAAACCCAAGGGATTTATATTAAACTGTAGGATTAATATTATAAATCATATGAGCAATATTATACCCTAGGAATATGAACCCTTAGAGTAATAAACCTAAGGAACTGATACTATAAACCCAAGGGAATAATAAACCCAACGGATTAATACTAAAAACCAAGGGAATTAAATATTAAACCCAACGGATTAATATTATAAACCCAAGGTATATAAATCCTAAGAGAAATACTATAAACCCTAAAATAAACATGGTTGACCATGGTTGATTTTCATATTGAGACATTCTTTGTCACAATGCGACATTGACCATGGTTGATTTTCATATTGAGACATTCTTTGTCACAATGCGACATTGGACCATGGTTGACCATGATTCATTTTCATATGGAGACAATCTTTGTCCCCACCTATTGAGCACATTGAATAAAGGATTTTACCCTCTTATGTAAGTATAAACAATAAATTGAGAAAACGACCTACATGAAGGTGTGATGTGTAAGTTGTAACATCGATAGATTTTTCCGTTGCTATAAAAGAAATGGGGGCAACCATTGGTTGAATAAATATGCCCATAACGAAGTGATGTAAGAGTTTATGAGTCAAATAGTTGCTAGAGAATGCGGGAGCTCTTGAGAAGAGTTAAGGAATGACCAATTTTTAAATTGATTAAACAATGCGTGCCTGTATTCCGTTGTGGCGATGAAAGGATTGCAAATTAAAAAGTAATTTGAGATGGTATTGCATTGCCGGATGGTTGCATTGCAAATTAAAAATTAATTTGAGCCTCTAGCACCTAGGAATTGAATCACCCGACGTTCTTGTGAAGGTGCTTATTGATGCCAAAGAGAAGTGTCAATTGAGCCTCGGTTGATGTCGTGAATTGTGAAACCCGTGAGAGTTGCCGCCTGATGCTTGTTAGAGTCGTGGGAGCTTTTTTTTTTTTACCAATGAACCATATTGAATGATAAGAGAATATTCTTCATCTGACAATCACATGGAGGGTTGTGATTTCAACTAGCACTCTCCTCTTGAGCGTTCTAGAAAATTTAATTTAATTAAAATTGAAAGAATGGTTGTCCACCCGTCCTACCTTACCCCTCATGTCTTGCCCCTTTGTTTCCATAGACTGCCTATGTGTTTGCCCCAAGTGGTGGTTGGCGGTGCATTAGTGCCATCAACCACTGTTGCGCTCTTAGGATTCTGACCCCTCATGTCTTGCCCCTTTGTTTCCATAGATTCCCTATGCGTTTACCCTAGGGGTTGGTTGGTGGTGCCTTAGTGCCTTCAACCACTGTTGCGCTCTTAGGATTCCTAGGATTTAAGACTCTATTTCTCTTTTTTTAATCTCAGTTAGCAATGAATAACTGCACTGATTACAATTGTGGAGAGCCTATTGGCGTATATCAACCACATTTATTAATGGGAAATATGTTATCTTGATTGCTAACTACACTTGCTACAATTGTGGAGAGCCTATCGGCATATATCAAACACATTTATTAATGGGAAATAGGTTATCTTGATTGGAGCAGCGATCTGTTAGGCAATCCAAGATCTAACTGCCCAGTGGAATCACCATAAGGAGATGATTAGTTTGTGAATAAAATGTAGAGCAGCCATGGATAGTTTGAGCAGGGACCATGGAGTTGAGCTGCTAGGAGAAATTCAAAGAAGGGATTCTGTGTGAGCTAACGAGTGAAGGTATAGTTGCCATGATTATTGGCCCCTGCGATCAACGAAGACAATTTGCCAAGAGATATTTGCACGAGTATGGGGGCCCACAAAAAATCATTTAGAAGTTCCCTGGTTACCTATAGCAAAATGCTGTGGAAACAAAAGCCCAGACAAATCAATGCACATATAACAGTCCAATCCAATGAATTAAGGAGAAAAGATTGTTTGGAATATGCATGAGCTAAGTTTTATTACTGTTGATCTATATTTTACCTTAATTCCTTAAAAAAGTGATTTTGAACAACCGTATTGGTGTTTAAAAATGACAGAAACCAAGTTTTCTGAAATGATAGATGACAAGAGTCATTAATTTTGTTGTTGTTTTTTTTTTTTCTAATCATAAAACAAACTTTGAAACATTGAAAATTGATAGTTTATTCCATATGATGTTGAAAGAACATGGAAAATTTAATGTGTTAGTTTTCTAATCATGAAAATAGAAGATAATTGTCATATTTGAATACATATGTTTAACAAAATTGTACTAGAAAAGATGTAGATGCTCAAGAAAAACATGATGTGAAAAATGGAGACGATGTGATATTGATCAATCACCAGTGATGAATGCATGAAATGTTTATTTAAATTTAAATGGTAATGACACATTTATCACGTGGGGAATATTTCGAAGATGTATGAAACTTTAAAGAAAGAAAGTGTCGTGTTTCTCAATTAATATGGAGGAATCTAACTCTTTGTTCAATCTTTCGCTAAAAATCAACTACATTTGAAATCAATTGAAGTCAATCTGCTGGACGATGGAAGGAGACAATATGGTAGTTATAATTTTGAAATTCTTTTCTTTCCTATATTAATTCTATTTGTACCTTCAACATGACTAATATTCAGAAAGATTTGACATTTAAGCATTTGAGCACTAAGCTTTTGCAACAAGAAGCAGGGAAAAAGCATTTTGAGAATAATTGTGTGAAAGATACTTTTGAGGTAGCACTTGCAGTGAAACTTAAGAGTAGGGGCTAAATGAAGGGAAGGGAATGATGGTAATTCTTCCATGTAAGGTAAAAGTAGAAAATAATTAAATGCTTCTATTGTAGAAATTTAGGGCATATAGGTAGAGTTTGCGGCAAGTAGGAAGAAAAACATATGCAAGAGCATTCTTCTAATGATCCATTTTGAAAGAAATATTCCAATGTTGTTGAACTCAAGGAGGAAGAGTTCTATGTTTTCATTGACAAAAACAAGGATTTAAAGAGTGTTAAGGTTGTTTAGTAGGTTGATTTAGGAGCATCTAGATATTTTAATAACAATATTGATTGTCATATTGAATTTGTAAAGGATAAATATCAATATAATTTTGTTGTGTCGAGTGATAAACAAGTTGGAAGGAGAAATGATTCGCTCTATTCGAGAGGTAAAAATGTAATGATTAAAAATGTATAAGAGAAAAATACTTTTGATTAATGTAATGAAACATAGTCCACTATTTATAAATTTTGGTGAGAATAACTATTTTATTGTTGATAAAAATAATAAAAGTATGATTGCTATAGGTGAGGAAGAACACGTTTTATTCCGGTTGCTAGAATTTGAGAATATAGGGTTAGTTTAGCAGAAAATGGTTGTAATTTTTCTGAAAGTTCAACGATAATGTTTAGGTTAAAGAGATGTTTAATGAGACAATTTAAAAAAATGAAGCCCCAGATGACACTGTGATTGAAACAAGCCAATTAAGAGAAGCGAAACAACATGCATATTATGTGTTCTCTACCATAATTTAGGGAGGGTGAAGAATAAGTGGTAAAGAAGAAAATTCTCAAGGAGGGTGAAAATGATGGTGCTTCCTTAGATAAGTAAATACAAAATATTGATATGTTGGACTACTAAGATGTGGAGGAGGTGAGTTCATGAAAAAACCAAGTTCTATGTCAATGATGGAAACATTAATTATTTAACCAACATTGGTTGTCATTCAACTAATGAATCAATGGTCAAATAAAAGAATTGTGATTCAAATTGTACTTCACTAACCTTGTGGGATACAATTCACTTTTAGATGCTATTTTGAAAACCTTATCTTGTGGATTGCAAATATCTTTTCTTTTTCAAAGCTTTTGCCTTATAGTACTTTGAACAAACATGCAAATTGGCCATATTATGAGGTGGTTTGTTAAAAAAATGCAACAATGTAAAGCAACATGAAAAATTCATTGCTATAAAATGAAAATATCCATAGGCATTCCTATTAACACATCCTTGATTAACACTCACATTCCCATTAACACTCAAGCATGCATTTTGTGGCCGAGTTAGATCCCCGCCCTCATGCATACAATGAATCATAGGTGCAATACCTTCTCCTTTCACTAGATTTAGTACATGAACATGGTTTGCGTATTCCTACGAGCTTCATTTTAATGCCTTATTTGCTCCATGAATTGATCCTAATTGGTTTGGTAAAATCGTCCTAAAATGGAAGCACTTCTATTTTCTTTCTTAACCTTTTTAGTTGATTAGTCAAAATATTTTGGATTGTGAATGTTACAAGAGGGAAGATTGTAACGCTGCTTGAATTTAATTAGATATAATATCAAGCCATTCCAAAGTTACACCTTTGTTAGTTTCCCTTAAAACCCAACAACTGATTTGTAATTCTCTAAGCATGCAATTAAAAATAAAAATAACTACAATTCTAAAAATTAAATTACATATACACTGAGTTATCTAACATAACATGCATGGTGGAAATAAATAAAGTTGAAGACAAAAAATACATTCAATACATAAGACACAAGATGTACCCAGGAAACCCCCACTCTAGGGAAACCCTGCAAACTGTGAGTGTTTTCTATTAGCTTAAGCAAAATAATAATATTCATAATTTTTTATAGCAAGGGAGCACTTCCCTTTTACAACTAAAGCCTCTGAGTAGTTGAACTAAGCAAAATCGAATCAACCCCCACACTCTTGTGCTACTATACAACCATGCAATATGACCTCTTTGTGCATTGTATGAACTTTATGAATGCACAATCTACTCTTCCTTTGCACATGATTGAACATTGTAGGGCCATGTTGAAGCTAGGCTATGTAAGAGCTATTTGACGCTATTTTTTTTCTCCCTCTTTGTCGCCGATCTTCTGTTGACCACTGAAAACCTTAGTCACTGTGCTAAGCTAACACACACACACACTCCCTATGCCAAAGTCAAACTAGCCACTTATGCACCCTATTCCCTCTTATAATTCGACTTGGGCCCACCATCACTCTTAATGGCTGAGATTAAATCATATGTTGACTTTAGGAGTTTTAATTTTCCTACATCGAACTTTAGGAAACGGTTAAATAAATTAATATTCTGCTAAGTGGCTGTCTTGTTGGTCCCTCTGCTAGCCTTGGCACCTAGGCAAGCAAAACCCTTGCTTCTCTACTCCAATCAACACTCCTTAGAGGGGAAGGTGTTTTGCTCTACACCCAACTTGTCTTTGAGGTAAACAAATCTTCCCCTTGGAAAAGCATTGGTCAAAAATATTTGTTGTTTCCTCCTCTATTGGTATGTATTGGAGTCTAACCGTGACTCTTCGAACATTGTCTCTGATGTGATGATAGCGTATCTCGATGTGCTTTGAGCGATCATGAAACTGGATTCTCAGAGAGCTTGATGCAACTACGGTTGTCATAATGGAACACAGTGGGCTCTAACTCTTATCCAAATAATCCCATAAGAAACTTCCTCATTTATATGGCTTCGCATGTTACCAAAATAATAGCCATGTACTTAGCCTCTACTGAGTTCAATGCAACTAATCTCTGCTTCTGGCTGAACCAAGAAACAATTGTTGATCCAACACTATATTAGCAACTCGATGTGCTCTTCCTGTCTATGAAACTCCCTGCCAAATTCACATTAGTAGAGCCCTCAAGCCTCACCCCATTAACCTATTTATGCCACATACATACTCTATTGTCCCCCTGAGATACCTCAATATGTGCTTGGAAACAACCCAATGCACTCTAGTAGGCTCGACCATGAACCGAGTCAAAGAGTTTATTGTAAAACACATATCTGGCTGTGTGTTCACCAAATACATTAGTGATCCAATCAACTACCAGTAAAGTGTGGGGTTTACTTGCTTTGTTGTGGATGTGTCCACCTTACTCCCAATTGTGACTTGAGGTGTGGTCATGGGCCTGTGATGCTGCATTGTGGAATCTTCTCAGAATCTTTAGGGCGTAATTTCCTTGCCCTAAGAAGATCTCCCCATATCCTTGCCAAACCTCCAATCTAAGGAAATGGTGTATCAACCCCATATCCTTAATCTCAAACTCACTTGCAAGATCTCTCTTACACTCCTAGATGAGGTTATCTACACCTGTGAAAATCAAATCATCCACATATAACACTGGAATGAGCAACTCACCTCCAACAACAATGTAGTAGAGGTTGGGGTTCGCTTCACTCTTAGTGAAGCCCAATCCTTGAATGTAGCTGTCAATAGGAGAATACCATGCCCATGGAACCTGTTTGAGCCCATACAAAGCTCTCTTAAGTTTGCACACGTGAGTCTCCCGATCATACGCTCATACCCTTGTTGTTGCTTAATGTAAATCTCCTCCTTAACAACCCCATTAAGGAACCTTGTTTTAACGCCCATCTAGTGGATCTTCCACCCCAACTGAGCTGCAATGGCTATAATGGTTTTGAAAGACGAATATCTAGCAACTGGGGCAAATGTCTCGTCATAGTCAATTCCCTCTTTCTGCGAGAGCCACTTGGCCACAAATCTTGCCTTACATTTTTCGATGCTCCCATCAACCCCATGCTTGATCTTGTAGACCCAATGTGAGCTCACCAAATATTTTCCCTCAAGCTTCGATACCACCTCCCAAACATCATTTTTCATGATGGAGGCATACTCCTCCACCATGGCATCTATCCACACTTGTTGAGTGGCTGCCTCCTGGTAGCTGGAAGGTTCAACATCCAACAAATCAGTCATGAGTGCCATATACCCTTTGTACCTCTGTGGTTGTTTGCTATGTCAAATCGATATACTAGGAGTACCAACTTGTTCATCTGCCTCCTCGATCAATTATACCCATCTCGATCTCCTTCTCCTTGTGCAGGGATTCATAGCCCAAGTGGGCTCCACTCTCTCCTCTAATTGTGTATCCTACTTGTCCTCGTGCTTCTCGCCCAACTCATCAATGTGCACAACTGTAGTATGAGGTGCTGGTTGAGTCTCTTCCTTGGGAGCCTACTTCTCCTCCTCTTGCGTTGTGGCGCATTCATGCTCTAAGGACTTTCTCAAAGCCCTTTCTTGCTCAAACTTCACATCTCTATTGATTATTGTCTCCTGAGTGCTAATACATATGCTCTGTATGCCCTAGCTATCTCGTTGTAGCCCATGAATATGCCCTTCTCCACTATGGGCTCTGTTGTAACATGCTTTATTTTTGATAAGTTAGTTTTTATTTTATAAAAGAGGGTATAAAAAATAAAGAAAAAATGGAAATATGAAAAAATAGAAAAAAAGAGAGAGGAAATAAAACCCCATCAAAAGAAAATAAAAATATTTGTATAAGTGTGCCTGTTTAAATGCCACTTCATGAAATAAATTGCATTTGTAATAAATAAAGGTTTGTGTGCAGCTTGTTTTGATGCCACAACCTTTTCCTCTGGTTTGGATCAAATTGTTTAACCTTGATAAAATCATTTAAATTTATGTATTAGATTAGTGAATAAGTTCACCAAACTGTTTAATCTTGGTTGAACATTAGAAGATAGGATAAATAAATGGCCTAATATGCTCAAAATTTGGCCAAGTTGTATTAGATTAGTCTGAATTAGTGAATTAGAAAAATAAGGGTTACTAGTCTAAATGTTCCTGAATAGATTAAGTTTTCATTAGCATTTAATTACCTTTTAAACGATGATAATTTGTTGTAAATAAACATTTATATGTTTTTTTATGTCAACCTCATTTACGACAAAAGTTAATTGTCGGCAAGCGAAAAAGGTTGAGCAAGAATTAATGGTGATCTGCCTCCTCGCCCAAATCAATGGCGGGGAAGCCACTTCGCACCCCCTTGCCATGATATTGGATAATGGTTTGGGGGGGGGGGGTGCAAAAAGTTGTTTTGCTTGTGCCGCCACTGCCCCCCTCCCCCAACGTGTCATCACCTCCACTCTTCGCATCCCCCTCACTCCTTACTGCTTACCACCCCCCCTAAAATCTGCTTTCCATCTTCCCGCGCTTCTCGATACCGCACCAATGATAACATCTCCCACGCCTTCCGCCTCCAACCGCTGCATGCCATGTGCCCATTGTCGCCTATCTGTTGCCGCTTATTTATTACTTCCCGTTGCTGATATCCTTCCATTAAATGATAAAATTAGCTGATCAGTAACAAATTTCTTGTAATGGTAAGCATAATCCGATGATAAATATCCCTTCGCCTCGTTACACTGCTTTTCCTAAATAGCTCTTTCACTGTTTCCTTCCCTATTCCTGTTTTCACAGATTTGTGCCATTGCCGAGCCTACAAACAATACTCGTAATCTGAAGGTATCTCTGCAACTTTTCTTCTTATCTTCCATTTCAGTTCTGCTATCATGGCTCCTAAGAATAAATACAAGCCATATGCCAGTTCTTTTGCAGTACAGGAAACCCCAAAGGCCTCTGATGCCTTAGACTTGGACCACATCTCGTTACCTGACCAATATTTTAAGATTGCAGACACAGAATGTGAATTCGACATGTTCGAATTGCATAAATTGGCTTAAACAGACCTACATTGACTCCAAAGATGACATAAACCTATGGGAATCCATTCTGCCTCTGTTTATGTTTCCTCAAACCTATTCCTTCCCTGATCTAGTCATGTGGTGCCAAGCTAAGTATAATCCTTTACAAAGAACCGTGGTAGCTAAGAATGGAGACATTCTGATATCTATCACCGCAAAAATCATCAACAAAATGCTTCTGATCCCTAAAAATGATTCCCTTAGCTTTTTCTCCACTGCAGCATTAATTGACCTATATCATAAGCTCACCTTCCCTCAAATAGCTCAAATTTTTGAGATTTTTCTTCTTGAAGATGTTGAGCTCCCTAAAAAGAATCTTCTTTATCCAACATCCATGTTCCCCAAGCGAGATAAACACATAATTTCCGTAATTTCTTGCTTGTTAGGCTACCAAACAAATCAATGGGTAGATGAAGCTATCCTAGGTTATCTGTCCATTTTCTCTAAAGTAAACAAACCTGCCTTCATGTATAACTATAATAAATTCTTGGCTGAAGCTATGCATGAGAAATTGATGAATATCACTACTAAAGGAGTATTTAAATACTCCTATGTGCTAGTACATATGTTTATTTTTCAGCAGGGAGATAGGTTACCTATTGTTTTGCACAAGTAGGATGATCAGCAAGAGAATCAAGCAGTCAGACAGTGGACCTCATTGATTAGGAAGAATTCAACTGAGTTCAGATTTTCAGACTTCATTGATTGTTTCATTCACCCAATTGCACAACTTCTCAAAAGTCAGAGTGAACCCAAGATCAATACATAAATCAAAAGGATCCTGCATCTCAGTGATCAAGTTAGAACAAGGGACTAGTATCTTTACCAAAACTACACAAAGATCAGAGTATATGGCTGCGATTTGGCTCCATATAAAGTGCCCAAATATATTCCAATGAGAATTTTCTCTATGGAATATACTAGGCAAGTGATGAATATGGGTAAGCTTCATTTTATTTCAGGGAAGAGGAGATCTCAGTTCAAGATAAAGGCACAGGTAGGATCATTCATTTGTAATACTAGATCAATAGGTTTAGAAGCATATGCCATACTAAAACAGATGGGTTTCTAACGAAGCTTCACCTGGTCTTATGATCCATTCTATATTATCTCAGACTTAAGGGTGGAACTCAAAACCACACCTTACAATCATACCCTAAGACCAGAGATTGAGAAGTTCAGAAATCAAGAATAGTGGGAAGAGAATACTCTTCAAGAAGTAGAAGAACATGTTTTACCTCCTTCTATTGTTCAAACTCCTACTTCTCAAACCAAGCATGATAAGACGCCCAAAGAAGGATATTCATCATCAACAATTGGAGAAAAGGAATTCATTCACTATCAAAAGAAATCAAAGACTGACTCCAAAGGCACTACTACTACTAAGGGTCAAAAGGAGCCTATCATCATCAATTTGGATGATTCACATGTTTCCATAGGGACAAAAGAACTGTAATCACTACTCCATCTTCTTCTTCTGCATCACATAATTTGTTAGAGATCACTCAATTTGCAAGAGCAAGTGAAACAAAGGAGCCAAATGTCTTCACTAATTTCCTTGAAATTAAGTAGAAGAATGAAGATTTAAAGGAAAATGTTTATGCACAGTTTTGGAAGCAGATTTCTACTTCACAACACATGTTGTTGACAACTTTTGATAGCGAAAAGGGTAGAATGCAAATGGCTTTTCTGCAGGCTCAAGTGTCTTTTCCCAAGGCTTCTTCTGATTACAAGAAGAATGTATTTTCTTTTGATGCTAATTAGATACACCCAATTGATCAAATGGACATGCATATGCACTCTGGTGAGATGCTTTTCTCTACCATGATCAATACTGCTATGGCATTGTCAAAACTCAGAACTGCTCTGTCAAATGTGTAGTCACAATTGAAGATTGAAAAGGTATCATCTTTAGCAAAGGATAACATGGTCAAGTCATTAGAAGACTTAGTGATTAAAATTGGATATGACCCTACTGATGTTAAATTTGTTGAAGATATTATCAAAAAGAAAAATACAGATATTGCAGCATTAAGGAAGCAACTTAAATTGCCTTCTACAAAGGACCTCTAGACCAGGGAGATAGAAGAAAGTGAACATCACAAGGAAGAAATGCTCAAACTGATCATTGAGCAGAATGTACAGATAAAGACCATGGAGGAACAAATTGAGAAATTGGTTAAGGAAAAAGAGCAATTTACTCAGTTAGATATAGCTCCCATCACAACTATTCCTATTATAGTGTCTAGAACAACAGGGGAATCTACATTAGCCGCAACATAATCTACATCAACAACAGGGGATTTGAATAAACTCTTACAGGAGCTGACTCACCAGAAACAAGAGAATGAAAGGCTTCACAAGAAATTTAAAAATCTGGAAGCTCAGAAGATAAAGAATGACACTTTGTATTTTTAAGAAATGCAAAAGACCCACAGGTTACAAAAGAATAGAAGAGTTGCAGAGTGAGTCATTAATGGCTCAAACCTTGGCCCAAGCCAAGGAAAGCATTTGGGAAGATATTAGTCAGGCCATAACTGAAGTATGGCCCTCCATACAGATCATTTTTGAGCAGGAGGAAATTATAAACAGATGTCAGGTAGCTATTGATGAAGTGAAGAAGCTTATTAAAGACAAACCAACTGAAGCTACAGACATGATCAAAGTTCTTAATTCAAAAACCAAGGCCGAATTGGAGTAGATTGAGATCTTGGACAAAATAGAAACCATTTTGGAGTTCAAGAAGGTGTTGCAGAAAAAGAACCTTATGACTAAGTTAGAAGTGCCAAACCTTGAAGATTTTCATTCAGAGGTTCCATTTCAAGTTTAATTTACTAAATTAGAGAGGACTGTTAGGATTAGTGGCCCCAAATGACAGGTTGATCAGTTTGGAAGAATACTGCCAAAAGCTTTATACTATAGCAATTGATAAAGCAAATTTTACAGGCATAAAGGGTCATATTACTGGAAAACAAATGTTAGAAGCTTTAGATTTTGACTTGACTATTAACCATGAGATTAAACATCTTTTTGTAAATAAGCCTACTTTTGAGAAATACACCGACGTTGATGAAGTTTACAGGAAATTGGTAAATCTTGCTATACCAAGTGAAGATCGATGTGATCACTTGTGTGAAGTTATCAATTAACTTTCATCAACAGTTGAAGGACATCCGAGCATCACTTTTTGGGGACCACATCATCAACAAATTCCTAAAGAATAATGCCAACACTTAGCAATTTTTAAATTCCTATAGTTTTGTACTATTTTTGTATTTTTGTTTTGAAAATATCTAGAAGAAATTTTGTATAAAGAACTCCTCCTTCGAGTTATTAAGGGTTGAACCCTTGGATGAGGTTTGCGAACAACATTCTGACCGAGCTGGAGATTTTCCAAGTTAACGAAAGGATTCTAAATTTGCCTTCTATAGTTTTGTCTCCTAGTAATTTTTTCATATGTGCTTATTTCATTATGTCTTTCTTCATATATTTAAGTATTTATGCAAAGATCTGGGTAAGATCATACTAAGTATAAACCAATCTTAAATCCCCTGTGAAGTTATAAACAATAACTAGGGACTAGTTTATAAGACTATCTGTTATTATAAACTCCTCTATATCAATTAATTGTCACACAAATATGCATTCGTTTAAATATATTTTGTTCTACATGAAACATTGTTTGCCTGCATTCTTTTCTTATAACCAATCAAATATTATGTCTGAATATTTAGCAAGTTATATTTCATTAAGATTCTGCTATTCATTCACTTTAAATCAATTAACTATAGCTAGACAAATCGCAACCATTTCATTCAACTTAGTAACTTTTAAGGCCTAAGCACCTGTTTTCAATAATTCATAACATTGGTCATCCAAAAACCTTAAAAAGAAACAAAACATTTTAGATGCTCTGGCATGACTAACAAACCTAGAGTCATCTCAGATTCTGCAATAAAACTGTTGTATCACATGCCTCAACCCAAATAAATTTAGGCAGCCCCTGGTCATGCAATATAGCTTTGGCCGCTCCAACCATGTCCCTGTCTTTTTTCTCTGGAACCCCATTCCGCTGAGGGTTATATGGTGTGGTCATATCCATCCTAATTCCCTCCTTGGCACAAAACTCTTTGAATGAATATGAGGTGTATTCCCCATCATTATCTAACCTCAATGCATTGATTTTCTTGCCAAACTGGTTCTCAACCAAGGCCTTAAACTCCTAAAAATTTGAGAAGACTTCATCCTTGTTCTTCATGAAGAATATCCAAGTCTTTCTTGAGCCATAATTTATAAAGGTGACATAAAACTTGTACCCCTAGAGGGATACTAAAGAGAAGGGACAACAAACATGTGTTAGAAAAAGGTCCAAGATGCCTTTGGCCCTGTTATCTTTGCTAGGAAAAGAGGGTTTGGCATACTTACCAAGTGTGCAACCCTTGCACACCTCATGTTGTTCCATGTTGCAATGTGGAATCCTAGTTGCTATCTCCTTGAAAATTTTTGGTCCGCCATGGTGCAAATGCCCCATGTGCCTATTCCATAACTCTGCAAGCTCCCTGCATGAGTCACAACTCCCTTTTCTAGTCAATCCTACGATTGTCTCAAACTGCAATTTGTACATTTTCTTATGTCTCACCCTAATCTGCTTGGCCACCTAGGAGTTTGAGGGTTTTATGAAAACCCTACGCTATCTGAAGGTCACCTCGTACTCCTTATACTCCATTGCTAAAAATAAAATCAGGTTCTTCTTGAGCCCTGGAACGTAAAGGACATCTTTGAGAAACAAGGGGTTTCCTTACTCCCTCTCAAATACGACTATACCAACACCCTTGGCTCATACTTCCCGACATCACCCTTCTCAATATGAAACTGCATGTCCTTCTCTGTCAGTTTCCTAAAGTATTTATCGTTCCTCATCATATGACATGACACACCACTATCTACATACCATAAACTGGTATCCACTAAGCTTTCCATGCAAGCAATAAGTGGGGACTCATTCTTAAAATGAAAAGATAACTCATCTATCTCTATAGATGTTGCTACATGGTCCTTCTTGAACCCTTTCTTCCTGTTAGGGCACTTGGTAGCATATCGCCTGAACTAGTGGCACAAAAAACACTTGATCTTGTTGAGATATTTATTCTTCTTTTTGCCCTTGGAGCTTGGATCACCACCACCATTGTTCTTCTTGCCCTTTGACTTGCCCCCTTTCCTAGCTAGGGAAAAGTTCTTTTCATCTTCAGTCTTGGTGCGAGACCCTAACTGAGCATGTCTGTGAAGTTCTTCCTGGACACAATCACCCCAAAGTTTCTCCCAGTCTAGAAGCTTCTCCCTGACACATATTCCATTAGTAAAGGTTTCCCAAGGCTTGGTGAACCCATCAGGGAAAAACTCACAAGGTATCTATTTAGAATCGTCTCGCCCACACCAACCAACTTATCCCTAACCTGGGTCAGCTTGGTGAGGTAACACACCACAAAATATGAATTCGTGATTCTGATGGTACTTAGTTTATCCTTCAACATTAGCTTCCTGGTTTCACTCGAACCCTGATAAAGGCCAATAATCACTGTCCACATAGCTTTGGCTGACTTCTTCCTGGTCAAGTGAGGGATGATGTGGTCTTTGAATCTTTCCAAGATGATTCTCCTTGTCTTAGCATCTCTTTTGTTAGGTTGAGGCAACTACTGAGGGTCATTTGGGTTGGTTGTACATTATCCACAAACTCCCACACCCCTTTTTCCTCCAACACCACACCAATCCTCTCACCCCGTGCATAGAAGTTGGAAACATCATCCAACCTATCCTCAAATCTGAGACCCTGATATGCCATATTGCTAATTCGCATTACCCAGAAAACCCTGGTAGCCAAGTCGAATTGCTGAACTTGCTCCCTCTAAACACAAAACTTGCTCCTATAGATAAAAACGTGCGTGGTATTCAATCAGAGGCTGTGATCTGATACCATGTTAGTTTCCTTTAAAACCCAACAACTAATTTGTAATCCTCTAAGCATGCAACCATAAATATAGATAACTTCAATTATAAAACTTAAATTACAAATACATTGAGTTTTATAATAGAGCATGCACAGTGGAAATAATAAAAGTTGAAGAAAAAAACATGTTCAACACATAAGACACAAGATGTACCCCGAAAACCCCAACTTTGGAGAAAACCTACAAACCGTGTGTGTTTTCTATTAGCTTTAGGAAAATAATAATCTTCAAAAATTTTTACAGCAAGGGAGCACTTCCCTTTTACAACAAAATCCTCTAAGTAGCTAAACCAAGCAAAACCGAATCAACCCTTGTGCACTTGTGATGTTTTATGGATGCACAATATGACCTCTCTGCGCACTGTATGGAAGCGTAAAGCACTCTTCCTATGTGCACTGCTGTGCGCTGTATGACCGCACTTAAGCTAGGCAATGTAAGAGAAATTCAACCCTCTTCTTTCTCTTCCTCTTGGTCACCGATATTTTGATGACTACTAAAAACCCTAGTCTCCTTGCTGAGCTAAAACACACACTCTATGTGAAAGTTGAAGTAGCCAGTTCTACACCCTATTCCCTCTTATAAGTTGACCTGGGCCCCACCATCACTCTCAATGGATGAGATTAAAAAATTAGTTGACTTTAGGAATTTTATTTTTTTCTAAGTCCAACTTTAGGAAACAATTAAATAAATCAATATTTTGCTAAGTGGTTGTCTTGTGGGTCCCTTTGCTAGCCTTGGCACCTAGGCAAATAAAACCCTTGCTTCTCTACTCCAATAAACATCCTATACATAGTATAGGCCACTAACAATAATTATGTATGCCTTATCTTTTAGGTCTTCATATCTAAGAAAATGTGCGGGCTTGGTCTAGGTGATACAATGACAATAAGAAACATATCAAGGGGATACACCCTTAGACTATGTGGAGATTATAATAACTGTTCTAATGTGTGAGTGCATGTGTGTTTAAATTTTTCCAAGGCTTTCTACCATGGAAGAAAGATCTTGCAATGATCCAGTATTGTTTGGATAGTAGAGGTTTCCTCTCCTTTCTTGCAAAAGGAAGACATATTCACATTGACAACTTGTGCATCATTGTGACATAATTAGTTCAACATTAACGAGTTAAAATGTAAGTGTGGAATTGTTAGGTCACACGTTTCTTTTTGCCATCATGGAAATATTTTGATTGATAAATTATTAACCTTTTGTTCTACTTATATAAGCTATATATTTGTGTGGATGAAAATGACTTAAATGTTAAGAAATGATAATAATCACAACTCATTGAAAATCACTTGTTATACTAAAACTATGAGACTTTATTTGTGCACACAATTGGTGATTTCCTTGAAGGCTTGCAAGGTTGCCTCAAGAGGTTGTTTGCAATGGTAATATACCTACATAAATGTCACACCCTAGTTTAAGTTGATGGCCATACCTCTCCAATGATGGTTGATATTTTCAATATGTTATTATTAATAAGAACAATTCCTTCTTATTGGAAACTTTTCTATGAGATAGTTGACTATCTTACTTGATGATATTCTTTCATTGGGCATATTGCTTTCCAGTCTAGTTAGTTTTTCTCTCATCTCCAAAGCTCATTCTCTTTAAGCCATAATACTTTGATGTTGTTGTTTGACTCTAGAGGCTGTTGTCCCCATTTGGTGACACCTTTCCACATCTTGAGTATTTTTTTGTTGAGGTGTTGATATCGCACATGACGCATTGTGAGGTGACCATCTCCTCCCCCCATGATCGATGAACAACATTGATAGTAAAGGTGGGGTGAAATAAATTCTTGCATCCTTGTAAAGCTATCATTTTGAAACTTCTTGAAAGGTTGCAAGTACTTATGGCCTCTCTAAATCTGTGCATTGTGAAATTGCAAGGAATTTCTTGCCATCTTGTAAGAACCACGCGAGTGCCTTTTCACTAGCGAACAAAGATAATCTATGTTGGAAATTTTTTTGCCTTGTAATTCCTAAAAAGTTATATTAATTTCCATAAAATAAGAGATGAGAAAATAGTCAAACCTCACTTATGTATGCTATTTAGTGACACATTATTGTAATTACAACCCATGTAAAATAATTAAGTCACTTAGTCAGGTCAAGAGCTAGTTTTGGCATGTTTATTCTTTCATACAAAATATTTATACATTACAGGGTAAGATCCATAGAAATGAATGCATGCCTTTTCTTTCTTCGTGCTATGTATTTAAACATGCCATATAAGAAGATAATATGAGAACACTACATAGAAATATCATCTCAATTCTTGCTTTATACAAAGTAGTTATACATTGTTTAATGACATCAAGAGGCAATTTTGTCTCAGACATATATATTTAACACTATTCAAAGCATTTATATGGAAATAAGCCTATAAAACAAAATCTAGCGCTTCTCCATTTCTTTCTGCAAATTATTTAAACATTAGTTTACAACGATGAACAAAAATAAACGAGGTGCACTATCAACAAAATCTAAGATCATTAAAATTTAGACCTAGAAAATCTATAAGGTTTTGTAATTGCGATATCTTGCAAAAAAAAAACAATGATGTTAAAAAATATTTTTTTTTCTTATGTGGATGTTAATGGTCTCATTGTTAGGTACACAATTTTTGACATGGTTTTTTATAATGCAAAAGTACACACATTTGACATAGTTATACCATTTTACATAAATGTTTCGAAAAACCATTTCTATGTTGTGGTTTATGTGAAAACGCCCTCTTCTTTTAAAAGTGTAATTGATCTTCTTGGTTTCAACTTACAAGCTAAAAATACAATGTATTGTCGATGGGAGGTCACAATCTAACAATAGAATGTAATTTCGATAGAGGTCAGAAGCTTTTCTTGTAATGCAATGTTGCAACCATTGCCTTTTATCCTCACAATGTAATGTGAGGCAATGTAAGGCTTGTGATCTTGGAAATATTGTGTGACGTTGCATGCTTTACCTTGTTACCTCGTAAGGTTGATTAAAATATGGAGACAATGACTTCACTTACTATATGCTCCAATAATTCTTGATAGTAAAGTAAGAATGAATTATACCTATGTCACATTGGACCCATTAGGAAGTTGCAAAAACATTACAAAACAATGTTAAGAGGTCACAAGTGTTGCCTTGTAACCTTTGCATTGCAAGGATGCCTTACCTTGCAAATTTCTAGTGCAAGGTTACAAGGTGACATGCCTTGTCTTGTGACCTTAGACCTCTACTTAGATTGAGGACTCACCTAATTGTCTCTTTGTGTATTGTGCTAATTATTGACAACAAAGTAGATACACTTTAGACCCATATTGTGGTAGATTTGTTGCTAGGTTACATAGGTTAATCCATCTAATATGTATCATATAGACTCTATTGTGTAATCTATTAACTAGCTTCGCATTTATTCGAAACACATATCACAAACTACAATAAGGTTATAGGGTTTGAAATTTGGTTCTAATTTTTTAGATGGTTTACCTCAAAACCTATCATAACCATCAAATTACACCAAATCTATTATGTTTCTTTAGTGTTACCTCCTCTTATAATCAATTAGTGTAAATATAATAGTGGAGCACACTTCTGAATTTCATTAGAAATATAATCCATAATACAAAAGGATTTTCATTAGTTAATTTTTATTGATTAACAAAATGTGTTTTGAGAAAAAAATTCAAATTTTACATAATACATATTTAAAAATGTTGAAAGAAACTAAATTAAAAATAAATCTAATTTTGTTCTTATACATTATTATTTCACTGTTCTTTCACACTATGGAGTGACCGCTACATGTATATTTCATGGCATCCAAGTTAAAATTAAATCCTTTTCATTGCACATGTAACATGGATATGCTTTAAATGACTCGATGTTGAATTTATATATGCACAACTTGTTTATAAACCTTTTGTTCGTCTTTGAGAGAAAACATGTTACAATCATGGATCAAATATCACCCTGTACTATTTTTTTTATAGGTTTTCACCATGGATTAACCTTATTTTATTTTACTAAAATGATCATTTATGACGAGGATGTTGATTATGGTATCATAGAAAAATGTGTCTAGTTAATATGTAATAACTCTTACAAAATATCACCATGTATTATTTTTTTATAGGTTTTCACCATGGATTAACCTTATTTTATTTTAATAAAATGATTATTTATGACAAGGATGTTGATTATGGGTATTATGGTATCATAGAAGAATATGCATGGTTAATATGTAATAACTTTTAGAAATTTTGAATATAGGGGTAAAATTTGTAAAGAGGGAATTTCATTGTCAATGGAGGTTTCTCGGACTTAATTTTGAGAGATTTCAATACGCCATGCACCCACATCACATGAAGCATCCCCAAACAAGGTGTAAACACTTTCAAAGTAACTAGAAAGCTAATGCAACCCCCTAGTGGTGGTTAGATGTAAGAGCTTGAAGGTGGTTTATTATTAGAAACCACAATACATAAGAGATATGATTCTACCACCTATTGTGAATCATAAAAATGGTAGTTTTTTTCATTAGGAGCATAGTTTGACAATAGTGGACTAAGTCAACCATTGTTGAAATGAATTATGCTATAAAAAAAACTAATATGGAGCAATAGTGAGGCAATGGAAGCTAAAAAAAAATGCACTCAACACTATCTAGAACTTAAATATTTCTTTATGTTCAAAACTTCACTTAATAGGATCATTAATCAGGTGGAAAAGTGTTTGAAGCTTTTACATATGAGATAAGAGACTACACATAGAGGTTGCTAAGAGATCACTATGAACATGGAAATGGGGCCATAATATGTTAGGCGCCTATACTACTAGTGTAACCCCTTATTGTTATTAGTACAACCCACTTATTATATTGATGTACCCATGTTGTGCCCATATTGTTACTATTGTGCCCCATAGAAGCCCACTATTGTTATTATTGTGCCCTTACATTATTATTATTATGTAGGGCTCTGATTATGTTATGACCCTTAGACTCCTATATATAGAGGGGGAGTCTTTTCATTTGAATCATCCAAGAATTGTTCATTTATGTATGTAAAGGGAGGTTGCCCCTTCGAAGAGGCTGAATCTAAGCGTTGATCTATTTTTTCTTGAGCTGGTTTCATAACATTTGGTATAAGAGCTTTGGATTCTAGGGTTTCGCTGCTCCAAACAGGTCATCGTGGAATTTTCGCTATAACTTTTGTTCTGTGATGTTTCAGAAGTTAAAAAGAAAACCCATTTGAGAAGAAATCGTGCTAAATCTCGGGTCCGAATTTCAGAGCTTTTTGCGCTATATTTTCGGAGATATGATCTGTGGAATTTGGTCCTTTTGCAAAATCCTGAATTACATTCACAACAGCTGACCTGGGGAAAATCGTCATAACTTTCTCTTTGTGTATCAGATTGAAATTTCGTAAGAAGGTATAGAAAGAGGACGGACAGTAGTTTCGTGTCTATATTTTTGAGAGCCAAAGGTCAAAATAGGGACACGTGGCACATCGTACAAGTTCGCTCTACTGAATTAGTCTATAATCAGGTCACTGTGGGAGATTTGGCATAACTCTTCATTGTAGAAACCAATTGGGGTCAGACTAGTGGCATTGGAAAGAGGACGTAGAGGACTACTACAGATCGTAGTTTCAGAACTTAAAGATCTGAAAGTACAGAGTTACAGTCATCTCAAGATCGAGCTCCTAAAATCAAGAAAAAGCAAGATGAGGAAGTTTGATGGCAAGGATCCGGTAAATTGGATATTTCAGATGGAGCAATATTTTGATTTACATGGTGTACCACTATTACAAAGGGTATGTATTTCATCTTCATATTTAGAACCAGATCAATTTTTATGGTATAAAGGGCTTTGTTCTCGTAAAAAAACTTGTTACGTGGTCAATTTTCACGGAGGAAATGATAGCACATTATGAGGATACAAAGAGCAACACCTTCTTTAGAGCAACACCACAACAATTGGATAGAGTAAAAGGGCTTTGTGACATAGTGGAAAGCAAAATGATAGAAGTGTTTTCAATGCACATTAAAGATGGAAGTGTTGTTTCTCCTAGCCTTCCACAACCTACAAGGGTTACACCACAACAATGGGAAGAAAAAAGAGAAAAAGGCTTTGTTACAATTATGATAGCAATTGCACTAAAGGTCATAAGTGTGCTGAGAAGAAATTATTTTACATAGAATATGAAGAGGAGGAAGAAAAGGACCAAGAAACATAAAAAGAAGAGGATATATGCCAGGACCCCACCCCAAAGAAAGAAGAAATGAATAAGACCATATCTTGTAAAGCATTGGCAAGAATTACCACTCCTCAAACTCTCAAGATAGAAGGAAATATCAAGAAGAAAAAGGTGCAAGAAGTGAAAGATCACATCGAGAAAGAAGAAATGAATCCAACCATATCTTGTAATTCATTGGTCGAAATTACTACTCCTCAAAATATCAGGATAGAAGGACATATCAAGAAGAAAAATGTTCAAGAAGTGAAAGATCACATCGAGCATCAAGTAATGAATCCGACCGTATCTTGTAAAGGATTGGAAGAAATTACCACTCCCCAAACTCTAGATATAGAAGGACATATCAAGAAGAAAAAGGTTCAAGCAGTGAAAGATCACATCGAGCATCAACAACAAGTTCT
>APFE030334867.1:26811-52028 GCA_000404065.3 Pinus taeda | reverse complement strand
ACCCCTTATTAATATTGTTGTGCCCCTATTGTGCCCATATTGTTACTATTGTGCCCCATAAAGCCCACTATTGTTATTATTGTGCCCTTACATTATTATTGTTATGTAGGCTCTGATTATGTTATGACCCCTTAGACTCCTATATATAGAGAGGAGGTATTTTCATTTGGATCATCCAAGAATTGTTCATTTATGTAATGTAAAGGAGGTTGCCCCCTCGAAGAGGCTGAATTCTAAGGTGTTGATCTATCTTTTCTATCTTTTCTTGAGCTGGTTTCATAACATAATACTACAATAATTTGAAGTTTGCATGTTGATCACCAAATAATTGACCTTGATGAAGTGATCTCTAGAAGATAGGGGCTAAGAAGCATTGATGTCCCATCAAAAATATCTTCACACGATTTGGATAATTTAGGCATGTAGTGAGGGAGGCAGGGGAGGTATATGTAGAAAAAATTTAGGTGGAGGAGGAATATGTGGAATGTAGCTAGGTGGAGAAGGCGTAGGTGGAATGAAGGTAGGTGGAGGAGGTTCATGACATCAAACAATGACATAATCTATGTTCCCTTGCATTATATTAAAATGCCATGTTGCATTAACTTCTAATTATTGAATAATTCCCACCATACTGAATACTACATTGTTACATACTTGGAGAGAAGATAAGTGGTTTTAGCTAAGTTGATGGTAGAAGTGATATTTCATTGGTGATGGAATTGTGCATAATGACAAGCCTCAAGGGACTTCTTAGGCGATGAAAGTAAGGTTGGTAGATAAAACTTTCCAAATGTGCTCATGTCTTAGCTTATGCTAAAGTCAATTGAATCATTGCTATGTTCTCTACAAGCCAACATCTGTGATGTGCTAATGGAACTTTGATGCGGGAGCATGAGACTTGGAGGGAAAAGGCTTCAAACTTATTCCAAAAATACAAAAAATCTACAAGCAAAGGAGTGGGATCCTTTAGCCATCAATTTCCATGTTTTTCTAGTTAGGCATAGAGCTAGAATATATGATTTGATCATGATGTAATAAGTATTTGTTAGTTAGCTATAGTGGAGATTCTCGAGGAGAATGCCTCGTAGAACATATAGGGTTAATAAATTTTAACTTTGTATTAGGATCTGGTTGTTAGGATGAACCGGTACTTATGTAAGTTTCACGCTATTGTAAAGGGATTTTGACTGTTAAGGAAAATTTGGTTTTTAAGGAGCAAATCCAGTGAATTGGTGAAAATTTGTCTCTATGCATGTGAATGAGAAATCTCTGTCAAATCCCTAAGGATAAACTCCTTTGAAATCTATGTGTTATTATGAATTTCCAAATGTAATTGGTGTTTTGTGGAATTGGTTAAATAATGTCGATTGTGTTAAGTTTCCTTAGTTTTCTTTTTAATTGAGTTTATCATAAAACCTAAGTATATCGAGCGAAAGGTTGAGATTGTGGAGGAAAAACCATAGACAATGCTGAGATAAATTAACGGTGTTCGACACAGAGTCAATAGGCAGTCGACAAACAAAGGGGTTGAAGAAACCATAAATGGTTTTCGGGTGCAAGTGAGGTGGTAAATGGTTTTGAAGCCCTCGGCTCCGATTCCATATAGAGCGTGCCACATAGCGGAAAGGGAGCGAGTTAAATTGCCTATCAGGCGGGTTTAGGGTGCGCAGTTTAGCCGCCCAATATGTGTTTAGGTCGTTAGATGTGGAGCTACAAGATCAACAGTTGATAGTGGCGGAGCTGGTTCGGAGATCATGAAGTTTGGTGTCGGTTGGATCTTGGACAAAATCGACGGTGCAGAAGCGGAGCTGACGACAATTATAAGCGCGGTTATATAACATTTGGAATCCGGGCTTTTGGGTTAGCGCATTGTTTCCCATGTGACTCTATGTAGTTCCTAAAAAGGTTGTGGCCCGAGTTATAAAGTGAAATCAGTTAAGTTGTATGGTTGGCGTTCTTAAAGGCTAAGGCAAGGTTAAAACCACCGATAGTGTTAAAAAGGGCCTTTGTTATGAAATTGCACCCAATAACAAGGGTTGGGCTGATTAAGGGAAAAGGATTGGTAATAGTGGCTAAAAAGGGAAAATTTTATAAAACAATCAGTCTAAGAATAGATGACTGATACTACAGTTGGGATTGAAGAAGAGATTAAGCCAGAATTAGAGGAAATTGTATCAGGGTTTGAACGTTTGTCCATATCGCCTGCACCTAGGCCACCAAACTTGGATGTTGTGAATTCATCCATCATGTCATCAACAATGAATCACAAATTGTTTAGAATGGCAATGTAGTCATTCATCTAGTTAGCCAACTAACGCATAAACACTTTGTAGTCTAGGATGAAAGAGCACACATTAAGAATTTATGTGCATTTTTCATCATTTCATCCATGACACTATGCAACTAATGATGGAAATATTGAGGACTTTGTAGTTTTAGTGATGGAATCCTTGAAAATGTTTATGGTGACGTTCTAATCAATAATAATAAGGTCCAGTTCATCAAAAAACTATATATTTCATGCCAAGAACACATTGTGTAATTGACCAAAGGTTACTAATTCCACAAGGGTGGAGCGTTGTAGATTACTCATAGGCCTTTGCATAATACATGCAAAATACTCATTATCTAGTGTTAAGCGTGTTTTCATAATGTCAGTTAACAACAACGGAGTTGGCTACTAAGCTCTAAGATACAATCATGTCCAAATTCCATTTGAACACTACATTTATTCCCATCAAGGAATAGTGAGTTTAAAAGCACTTGCACATCTATATGGATATTTATATTAAAATCCAAGGCATAATATTTTCCTTTTTCATAATAATGGTTACATTTGTATTTATAAAAAGATTATGGTTGAAATTGAAATTAATGGTTTACAAAAATATGTAGATATAAGATTACACTCCATGATATCCATATTTAAATACAACCCATTCAAAAAATATCTTATATATCTTTATTGATCATGTTTGGTTAAAAAAATGACTATAATTCCCAAAACACAATCCAAATAGTGATATTATTTGACAAAAGAAACACGATGCATATAAAATGAAGAAACCTATCACGTATCATGGCTATGGGTTGTAAAATTCCCATTAAGCTATTATATCATACCCTAAGGCACCTTTAGCACTTATGGCTTTGCTAATACTATATTTCCATATAGTTTCACTAATTTCCATAATCAATTCTTCTTCAAATTTCATCTCTTCCAAGAGAGATATTTGCAAATTTTCAATGTATTACATGCCATAAGTTTCTTATTTCTTTTATGGTACCCATCCCCCATGCCATAAGTTGCTTATTTCTTTTATGGTACCCATCCCCCTATAGTTCTTAGACATTGTAATCATTTCTTAGTTTGAAGGGTCTTGTTTCCACTTCCAAATGCCAATGGAAAAGTGGCTTGAGATCATAACGTTTTATCCATATTCACTACTTCTTCACACGTTTCCATATTTTCCTTTCCACCAATATTTTTTTTGCATTTTTTGGCATCTTCCTCTTATTCTTTTTGGAGTTGTGGGAGATTATGCCCAACTAGAACTCCATTATGGGAAGGGAAGAAGCATGTGTTAGTTTTTTTATTCACAATCTTGGGAATAATTTCATGCAACATTTCCAATGAGATAAGGGAAAAACTAGGGTAATTAAGGGGGGGAGTATTGAGGATCTAGGGAAGAAAGTTTGAAGTCACCATTGACAGAATGAGGCATGAAGCAAAAGTAGAGGCTTTGAAGGGATGGAAGGGCCCTCTTCTAGAGGAAAGGTAAGGTTTGGATAGGATAAGGAAGGAATCACATCTATGAAATTTTCATGATCAATGTGAGAAAGAATTGTAGACAGGTTAGATCGATCGAAGGGAGAGTTTAGTTGTGGGCTGTGACAATCCTAGGGTGAAGAGATAGTTTTTGACATTGAATCTTATTTGTTGCATGCCATTTCTCTCGTTTTTATAATACTGGAGTGCAAGAAAGGAGGAGGTGGGGGGTGGGAATTCTTCTGTATTTACTCTTGTACTTCTTGGAAAAATTATCTTTCTCATGACACACGTTGAATTTGATGGGAAGATGTTCATAATCCAAGTGTTGATGTTGAAACCAATATTCTAGTGTGAGGTTTAATTGTTTTTGGTAATACTTTTTGAAGGTCCAATTCCATAGAGATATGAGGATAGACAAACATTACATCATTAGGATTCATTTCATTGATGTACTTGCTCAAGGCATTTCTAATAGCTTGCATATATTTGTACAATTCTAATAATAGAAGGGTAAGTTGGGTAGGTGCATCTAGAGAGGAACAAAGGATATTATACCCACCTTTGGGTCAAAATCTATTGACTAGATATTGAGATACATTCCATAAGGGCTGATGAATTATGGTCCTTCACTTAATATGAATTTTCAATCGTCCTCAAATAAGAATGCAAGAAAAAATATATCATCTAAGAAATCATAAAGCTTACCCTTGATCAATGCTATGTACTTTGTCTACAATCATTGTGCTATCCCAAACAGGGAGGAATAAAGTCATGTGAACTAATTGATCAAAGGTATCTCTACCAAAGACTTGGAATTCATTGGAAGGTTTGTCAAGGAAAAATATACACTTGGGTTCTATTTCACTTCATAAATTATGAAGAAGGTGGCTCGTTACTAGTATGGTTTTTGCAAATATCGAGCACCGAAAATTTGAAAGTAATGTTCTCATTAGAGAAGGGCGCTGTTAGGGTACATCACATATAAGAGTTCATCATAACCTTATCAAGACCTCACTTAGGATATGATTTACCCTCTTTAACACAACATTAGGGGCACATAAAACCAATTTTCATTCACTACTAAACCTTCCCTACCATTTGGGATCATAAACTATTTTAGAATTTTTTATTTTTAGTAAGTCTACTTTTATTTGGGGTATACCTAGGATGATGTGTGGTGGTTATTAGGTACTTATTGAGCTATGGCATGGTAATTTCCTCATCATTATTACACATTTCCTTATCACTAGGGTAGAATACAAATTTCGTCTCTTATTTCTAGTGATAACTTACCTAACCACCTCATCCACTTACCTACCTACCTTATCTATTGACTTCCAGTCTTATTTTTGGACTTTACATAGGCATTTATTGCATTTGAGGATTATTATATTATATATAACTGATTTTTAACTGTACTTACTTTCTATATCCCCATCATTAGATATTTTTGTAATTAAATGTCTCCCACTCCATTTTTTACTTATTAGCTATTCTAGGAATGCTAACTAGTTAACAAAGTGCATGCACAAGGGAAACCAAACCTAGTTCAAATTGAATTTGTCACTTGGAGAGGATATTTGTTTTTTTTTTTTTTTCCCGTAAGAAAAAAAGCGTAATTTTATTCATATTGATAAAATTACATTTTGTAGATGCTTGAAGCATATGCATATAGCTGTTCCTGTAATAACAAGCAGCAAAACAGAAATAAGAACACAAAGTAGTAAAAGACTGTTCCCGCAATGACAGGAATACAACAGAAATAAAAAAATTGTGTCTATAGGCCTATATTTTCCTTCCTTTTTTCTTCTCCACTTTACGCCAGACTCCAGCGTTGTCAGTGGGGATAATTATGGCAAGTTGGTTTTCCTCTGTGTGCCCTGGTTGTTCTTTATCCGAGTCCGATCCTTCGGAGCTATGTGCTCGTTTGGCACCACTTATTTCCAGCGGTAATTCTTGCTGCCGTACCATGTTATTTGGCTCTAATTTGGGCCCTTTGGTGTTCTCTTCCTGCATTTTTTCCTGTTTCCTTTGTACGTCTGTGGGATCCGTGTTCAGTGCCTCCTCCTCCAGAGGTTCAGTATGCTGCCAACCTTTTGGCTTTTTCTGTTGTTTCTTATTCCCTTTAGGCTCCTTACTAGTCAGTGGACATGCATATTGAAGGTGCCCTGTCTGCAAGCAGCCGCGGCATCTGAAAGCCGTGTTCTTGTAGTCAAGTTTTTGCGTCCACAGTGAATTATTGAAGTTCAATGTGATGTGATCTGGGAGTCCTTGACTTAGATCCACCTCTACACATATTCTGGCATATGTGAAAATGCCCCGGATGGCTCTGTCCTCATCTATTTTGAGATGTTTTCCTAAGGTATTCCCAATGGCTGTTAAATCTTTTCGATGCCAGAAATGCAGTAGTAGGTTGTGTAGCCTTACCCAAACTGGCATCGTCAATACTACCATGGTATTGGCGTCGAAATCCGGGAACCAGGGTGTGAGAAAGAGACCAGCATTGCCCCAAAACCAAGGCCCCTGATTAATGATATTGTCTCGTTCCAGCTCTGTGCTAAATCTTACTATGAAGAAACCCTTAGGGCATAGATATATTTCACATTTGGATGTCCATGATGTGTAAACCCATTGATGCAGTGCATCAGCTTTGGGCCAATAACAGTTAAATCTGCATATAACAGCATTATGAATTAAGTCTGAGTATAGATCTGTTACCTCCGGTAATGATATAGTAAGCATAGGTGATTCTGGCTTATGTTCGACAATATATGGTCCTGGAAGCTCTGGTGTGGATGCTGGTCTGTGTTGCATTGGTTCCTTTCCTTTGACTGCATCGCAGAAGGAGCATGTGTTTTTTGAGCTGGTTCCCTTGCATCCTCCTTGGAGTCTCAGATTGAGGATGATGGTTGAATCTTTGACAAATCCATAATGCTGGAGAGTGTGTTGGTCCTGCATGCAGAGTCCTGTGAATAAGAGACTTTGGTATGCAGCCGGAGTTCCCAGTTTGATCTGGATCTGTTTTTTTAACTCCAGGACTTCCATCCCTTCCCTGATTTGGACACAACAGTGTCCGCCTTCTACCGATCTGATAAATATTTGTTTTAGATCTGACGGATCGGCCTTAATCAAGCTCTGATTCCCATTATTGTTGTCCAAATCTGGCGAATCGAAAAAGGGCTTTCTTCCTCCTGTTAGTAGTTTTCCAGTTGCAGCCATTGTGGTTTCAGTGACCTTATCCATACCCCGCTTTGCTGTTTTGTTTTCCAGATCTGGCGATTGGGAAGAAAATTTAGGGTTTTTTTGTTTTTCCTCTGCATTGAGAGGCTTTCCATCTCCTATCATCCATTTTTCAGATTCAATCGCATTGGTTTCTGAGTGTGGCTCAGTGGGATCGCACCATATGAAAAATGTATCAAGGGATCTGTTTGATTCAAGACCAGAGGTTCGTGGTCGTTTCTCCCTATAGCTTTCTGATGTCAGATCTGAGCCGCCCCTCATTCTTCCGCTTGGAAATGGGGGAGCAACATTCTGTATGACTCTTGTTCGCACGGCCATCTCCAGCCAATCCGCTCCATTCTTACCCTTAAACGCATTTAAAAGCTCCGAGTCAAGGTAGTGTTGCGTTTTCAATTGCGGATTTGGTCGATGGCGGGCTGTATCGTCTTGGCCGTGTCCTGTTACAAAAAGAGCAAACGGTTTACCGTGAAATTGACCCTTAATCAGATAGTGAGAACTCGTCGATGACCTGTGAGCAGACCAATCAGCATCCGTGGACCGATTTGATGCAGGGGGATTGTGGTCTATTCCGTTGCAGTACCAGATCCATGACGGCGTATACGTTTCGGTTGATCCGGCGATCGACCTCCAAGGGTTCTTTGCTGTCTCTTCCCCTTCGCAGATCTGCAGTGTGACGGCGGCACCAAGGAAAACCCTAGCCATCCTCGCTCCTTAGTCTCAAAATGTTTCTAGTCAAACCCGTTATGAAAATAAATTGGAGAGGATATTTATTATATTCATGTTTATCAAAAATATCAAATCAAAGTTTCATGAGTAGTTCAAATCGTCTTTTTGGTTACTAGTCAATTTTCTAGTAGTTCTATTCTCTCTTTCCCCTTAGTTTGCAATGACTAGTTTGGTAAAATTTTCACACTTAGAACTTATCCATGTGCTTAAATCCAACATGATATCAGAGCATAAGTGAGTTTGTGAAGAATAATGATATTTTATTGCCTATTTTAAAATATTATAATATCCCAAAGAGAATGGACCACCTTATTGTGATCCTCACCCCAGTAGGGGTGGAAGAACATGAAGAATTGGATAACATTGAGGAGAAACAAAACCTTGTACCTCTAGTTAATCCAACCATTCCAAGCACTATTAGTATTTCCACATCCTCTTAGGGTTTCGGTTAACTTATGGTTTTTTTACCTCACTTGGAATTTACTAGTATTTGGCATGATATATTGCATAGTGAAGTCTTGGTCAATAGATATTTTTGTATGTATCTAGTTAGTATATGGACATTTGTTATAAAAGACATTAATTTTTTCTATTGGTTTGGTTTCCAATCCAACAAACCTTGGAAAATGGATTTTGATATTATGTAAACTAGTATAAGTTTAATAGAAAAAGATAAAATAAAATATTGTTATCCTCATTCCTTTCAATTACTTTGACTAGAATCCAAAGACCCAATTGTTGATGTGTAGCAACAAAATTTATAAAATCATAATAGAGATTGAAATTGAGCCTAATCAACCATTTATAAATAAAATTACTTCAACAAAATGGATGAATCCTATAAGATTCTTTGTTTATCCATCATCCCTAATTTTCTATTTCATGTAGAGGATTATACAACTCCTCATTAGGTTTGGACCGAATTGGATGGATTGTTATGCAATTAATATGGTTGAGAGGACAACAACTAGAGAATGAGATGATTTCTATAGATCCCAACCATTTGGAGATGTTGAAATATGCAACTAAGTTCAGTCTTCATAATGACATATGTAACCATGATTTTATGTATTTAGTGAAAAGAGAAAAATAAATTTATTATTGTGAGTCTTGAGGCATGGGTTTCATGCTCAAGAGAATTTATTTTATAGGTAAAGCACCCATTGAGTGATTTTAGGTTTGTCATAAAATCATTAAGTCATTTTCATGTAATAAAGACCCATTTGGGCATGTTACATATTGTAAAAAAAAAATTATTGAGTCAAAAGACCCTCCAAGACCTCGTCATGGCACAAAGATCAAGTCGACCTACATGAAGAGACAGGTCAACCTAAAGGAGAAATTCAACCCATTGAGAAGCCTATATATAAAGAAGAATTAAACCTCATTTGGAAGACACACTTCACTCACAGAAGTTCGATCAAAAGGAAGAGAAGAAGTGAAAAAAGAAGAGGATGAAGGAAGACGAAGAAGTCGAGTTTTGGGATTGTTTTCGGGCTATTTCTCTCCACACATGCAAAGGAATTAGGGTTTATGCTGCTACAATAAAGTTGAAGTTCAAAAAAAATTGTTGGGTAGGTTGAAGCTGTAGAGGAAGTTGCTGGGTAGGTCGAAGTTGCAGAAGAAGTTTCTGGGAAGGTTGAAGTTGCAAAAAGAAGCTGCTGGGCAGGTCAAAGTTGCAGAAGAAGTTGGGTGGGTTAAATTTGCAGAAGGAGCTGCTAGGAAGGTGAGAGTTGATAGAATAAAGGTTTTAATTGGTCTTGGAGGGTCTTAGTCAAGGGTGAAGGTCTTGGAATTTTTCAATTGAAGGTCTATAAGAAGAGAAAGAATTCTAGTGGCCAGTTTTCCTGTCAAGTTGGAGAGGTTTTGGCCTTTGCTGATCACCTACATCTTGTGTCCTATTGTCTCATAGTTGTTTATGATTTTATAGCTATTTGATGATAGAAAACAATAATAATACTAAATAAAGAAGAAGTTAATAAAATAAAGTAAAAATACATCACAAGTAGTTATCAAATTAAGAGAAATCACATACACTTGATGCCCCCTAGATTTCTCAACATGGTATTAGAGATAAGGTGACAAGTGAAGGAAGGGAAACTTAAAGAAGGAGGCTCAAGGGCCGAAGCACTACAAGATATTCAAGAACATAATTTATCAAGAAGGACAACTCGTCTCAAAAGGACAAGGATGAAATCATCATCTTGAAAGAAGCCACTAAATGAGACCTCAAAAACCCTAGAAAGATTCTACACTTGAATCATTCTTGAGAACCTTGCACAAACATCACCTCAAAGAAGGAGACCTCAAAATAACCTACCTCTCCTAAAATAAATAAGAATTACAGATTGGAAGCATATTAAAGAAAAATGAAGGAGAAGGCATTTTCATCATCATCATCATCATCAAGGAATCAAGGTGATCTCCCTCTCTTTAAATGACCATTTTTTTAGGTAAGACATATTCATCAAGAGAACATATTCTATCAATAACATCATAAAAATAAAGAAGGAAGAAGATTGAAGATATTGTCATCAAGGAGTATCTTCTCAAGTAAGTATCTTTATGTCCACATATGAATCTATCAAAATGTATTTTTGCAAGGAAAACAACAAGTTGGTTGGGGCATCAAACATTCTTGCATGGAAGAAGAGGACAAATTTGATCCTCATAGAAAATGAAGTCAAGGATCATGTTAAGGGATCAATCACTAAACCTCCAAAGGAATAAGCTCAAGATTTTGAAAAGTACATGAAAGGGAAAGTAAGGGCTCAAAGTGATATGATGGATCAATTTTATGCTCAAAGTTAAAAGTTTCCAAAATGGCTTGAAGCTGGAATGATTGGATAGATGTCGATGATCTGAATCTAGCGCAAGTCGTTTCATTCAAAATGAATGGCGTATGCTCCCGGAAATGAGTTCTGTTCATTTGTGGAAACAACTAAAATTTTTGGTTTTTGGGTGTAGGGCTGCATAGTCAGCAGTCCATTCTATTGACTGGACCTTGACTATACATGTTGATTGTGTCTCTCCAGCCTATTGCAACTTTCCACTTGTAAGGATTTGATTGGCTGAGAAATGGTGGAATTTTATTGGATGATTGGGTTGGTTGAGGTGGACCAACCAGGGAGGACCATGTGGGCCAACTAGAGGCTACCAAATGGCCTCCTGGTGGCCACTAAAATTTTGTTAAGGTCCAGGTGCAACCTACAAGAATCGAACACGGGACCGGTCAAGCACAAGCCGCATGACTTCACCAACACACTGCATTGTTTCTTGTTTAACAACGTGGTAAAAACATGTTTTAAAGTTATCGTCAGGTGCATTTGGGGAGGCGCTGGGCTAAGGCTTAGCCCTTGGACACCCCAGCACCATGGGACCATGGGAAGGGGGCTAAGGGCTAGGCTCTAGCCTAGCTCATGGGTTGCATGAAAACTCATGCCTGCAACAATATGCCTAGGTCCGTAGAACTGAGAGTGAAGGAGTCGGGGGCTAGCCCATGGGCCCATGACCACCCATATGACCACCGACGCTAATAAAAAGGAGCTAGTAGAAAGGGCTAGCCCAAAGGACCAACCCAAGGTCATATTGACCTGCCATGTGACGAAAGCGTAGGATCGAGCAAAGTTTAGAGGGCTATCTCCTAGGGGCTGAGCCAAGGTCATATGTGTAGGACGTGACTGAGGGTGCATTCTAGGTAGGGGTTAGACAAAGCCCCAAAAAATGGCACTGAAAGTGGTCATATGGCCTCCATGTGGCCGAAATTCTCAAGAATGGGGGCTTAATGACAGCCTTGATGACCCTACAAGTTCACCCAACAAGTGGGGATTATGCCAGGTTTATCACGCCAGTTCCGCATTTAGAGTGACGAGCTATTTTTGGCCAAATTATAGGATGGTTAGCTGCAAAATTTGGGAAAAGAGAGAAAGTGGCATAACTTTTTCAGTTTTTGACCAAATTAGGTGCAGAAAGAACCAAAACAGGGGTTTTTGACTGTTCTGGGGCCATTGGAGCTATCAAATCTATATTCTGAGCACCGTAACTTGATGTAAACACTAATTTTTTGAGCATAATGAAAGAGGCCCAACAATGGAAGCTGGACTAGGAGATGTAGCCTAAGAGGGGTGAACTCCTTTATCATTTTTTGCCTTGTGTTTGTTGTTATGGTATTTTTATCTTCAATATTTGCTGTAGAATTGATTTTAAAAGCATGTTATATGTTAAATATTTGACATAATTGTTTAAATACTCCATAAAAATTTCACATGTAAATTGACATAAACCCTCAAGCATTTTAGTTGTAAATTGTTAAAAAATCTTCAAATTTTCACATACAGATCAGTTTGGTAACATAACACAGGTTATTGTGAAGATTTGATTTGTTTGAAATTTGTTGTTCTCATGCTTACAAGGTTGAAGCTTAAAATAGGAGAAGGAGAATTGGTGGAGCCAAGATTTCAGATTGTCTCGAGGAAAACAAATATTCCTCAAGCTTCAATAGTTACGGCACATGAAGGAGGGCTTGATAATATGTCATAGGATGAGAAGGATTTTAGAAAAGCATTCTTTGACATGAACCAAATGGTGAAAGTTCTCTATGAAGAGAGAAACACAAGATTGCAAGGTGAGAGCTCCAAGCCTCCAAAGGGAGAGGGTTCTTCAGGATGAAAAGGAGGAGATACCGACAAGACTCCAAAAGGGAATGGAGGAAAACCACCTTTGACACCACCATTCTCTTCACCTCCATCCTCACCACCATCTTCACCATCTTCATCTTCCACAACAACCCCTTCAGAAACACCTCCACATTTTCCAAAGGGACATGGTAAAACTCCATTTTTGAAACTTGACATAAAGTTTGATTTGCCTATGTATGATGGAGAGGTAAATTCTGAAAGAATAGATAATTTGGTACATCATCTTGAAATGTATTGTAGGATACAAAGGGATGATGACACCACGATTCAACTTTCTTCACTAAGATTGGAAAGTGCAACTCTTATTTGGTGGGAAGCCAAAACTCAAGAGGACATGAAAAAGCATGGTAAGGTCTTAACCTATTGGAATGATTTTGTTGCTGCATTGAGAAGACAATTTTATCCATTAGCATACATTAAAAAATATATAATGGATTGGCAAAAATTTAGGCAAGGAAAAGGGAAAAGTGTACAAAACTATACTCAAGACTTTAGGAGAAGAACACTAATATTAGGTGTAGATTTGACATATCAAGAAATTTTGTTAAAATACATTGGAGGTTTTCATAGTTACCTAAGGCACACTATTCTCATGTTTAACCCTACAAATTTAGATGAAGTTTGTGTAAAATCCACACATCTAGAAGAAAGAGGGAAACATGTTTTAGATGAGAAACTAGTGAAAGTTCCTTCGATTCTAGAGAAAAAGGAAAAGGTAAGTTCAAAGGAAAGGGGAAGAAGAATGATGCCATCAAGATGGAGAAAGAAAAACTCACATGTAAACACTATTTTAAATATGGCCATGATGAAGGCCATTGCTGGAAACTTCATCCAGAGATGAGACCCAACAAGCTTAAAAACAAGGAGAAGGAGAAAACAACTGCAACTATAGAACATGATTTAGGTTCTGATTTCGGAGATGAAACCAAGATCACAATGATGGGTTTGAAAGGTAAGGACATAGCTAGTACTATTATTTCAAATTGTTCCAATTATACTCAAAATGAAGAAATAAGAATAGAGATTTTCCACATTAGATTTGTTTCAAAACATACCAATATTGACACACTATTTGATGGTGGTTCACAAGCAAATATTATCTCAGAAGACATTGTCAAGAAGTTGAATTTAGAAACCATTCCTCATCGTAAACCATATCATTTAGGATGGATATGTGAAAATGCAAAATTGCATGTGACAAGAAGATGTAATTTGAAATTTGCAATAACTGCAAACTTTCTAGATGAGGTAGAGCTTGATGTAATTCCAATTGATATGTGTGGTATTGTTTTGGGAAGCCCATATCTTTACGATAAGAGACCTATTTTTCATCGCCATGAGAAAAAATATCACTTGTTCAAGAATGGGATTGAGTATATTGTTAGAGTGCATAGTAAGAAGATGAGTTTGTCTCTTATGCATGCTAGACAAATGAAGAGAATTGTGAATGCTAGTAAAAAATTTTCTTTGTTAATGTTCAAACATAAAGATGTTGTGAATGAGGCCTTTCAAGGAGACATCAAATGAAAATTCTGATTTCATGGATGTTTCTAATTGGTGTTATAAGATGTTTCAGGAGTCTAACATGTTTCCTCCTAAAAGAGGTAAACAAGATGAGGTAAAATTGCAGCAGTAATCATGATTGTTGAACAATGATGTGAACAAGATGCCAATGCTAGAGAGTGCAAAGGTCAAAGAGAAAGTGCCAAATAAATTGAAAAAGAGGGAATTGGTTCCAAAATTTAAAATTTATTCTTATGGGTTTCAAAAAGTGTTGTCTTCAAAATGGGATGGTGCATGGCGATGGCAATCACATTTGGTCAAGAGTCGAGCCAAGCGCAAGGCTAGACAAGCTAAGCATCATCGTATCGACAATGTTCTGGGTGAGAAAAATTTAAAGTTGTTTAAGTTTCCTTTGATTGAAGACTAAGGAGGAAATGTGCTTGTTCCTTCAAGGATAGTTTTTTGTTATACACATTCTAAGAAATTGCAGCAAGATGGTATCTACGACAGCAAGACAAGGTCTTCAAAATCAGGGAAAATGATCAATTTTAATGAAAAGCTCAAAATGTCGCATTCAAGAAATTTTCAGTGGATTGAGACTGGAAGGGTGAGGGAGTTGTACCCTCATATATTTATTGATAGATATAGATATTTTGGAGGTCTGAAAGTTTATAGTCGGGAGGAATGGTCGGGTGGATCAATTTTGTTCTCAAAATTCAAAGTTGTCGGAATGGCTCGAAACTAGAATGAATAGATAGATGTCAATGATATGAATCCAATACAAGTTGTTTCATTCAAAACAGATGCCGTATGATCCCGAAAATGAGTTTTGTTCGTTTGTGGAAACAACTAAAAGTTTTGGTTTTTGGGTGTAAGGCTACACAGTCAACGGTCCGTACTGCTGATATGACCTTGACTATACATGATGATTGTGTCTCTTTGGCCTATTGTAGCTTGCCACTTGTTAGGATTTGATTAGCTGTGAAATGGTGGAATTTTATTAGTTGATTGGGTTGGTTGAGGTGGACCAACCAGGGAGGACCACTTGGACCAACCAGAGGTTGCCACGTGGAAACAATTAAAATTTTTGGTTTTTGGGTGCAGGGCTGCATAGTCAGCAATCCATACTGCTAACTGGACCCTGACTGTACATGTTGATTGTGTCTCTTTGGCCTATTTCATCTTGCCACTTGTCAGGATTTGATTGGCTGCGAAATGGTGGAATTTTGTTGGTTGATTGGGTTGTTTGAGGTGGCCCAACCAGAGAGGACCATGTGGGCCAACTAGATGCTGCCACGTGGCCTCTTGGTGGCCACTAAAATTTTGTTCAGGACCAAGTGAAACCCACAAAAGTCGAACACGGGACCGGTCAAGCACAAGCTGCACGACTTCACCAACACATTGCGTTGTTTCTTGTTTAACAATGCAATAGAAACATGTTTTAAAGTTTTTGTTAGGCACATTTGCAGAGGTTTTGGGCTAAGGCCTAGCCCCTGGCCACCCTAGCACCACGGGACCGCAGGAAGGATGGGTCGCATTAAAACTCACTCTCGCAGTAATATTCCCAGGCTCGCAGAACCAAGAGCAAAGGAGTCGGGGGCTAGCCTAAGGGCCTATAGCCACCTATATGACCACCGATGTGGATAAAAAGAAGCCAACAGAAAGGGCCATCCCAAAGGACCAACCCAAGGTCATATTGACTTGCCACGTGACCAAAGTGCTGGACCACCCAAATTTTAGAGGGCTAGCCCCTAGGGGGATGAGTCATGGTCATATTCACAACACGTGACTGAGGGCGCTCGCCAGGCAGGGGTTAAGAAAAGCCCCAAAAAATCAGCACCCAACACGGTCATATGGCCTCCATGTGGCCAAAATTTTTGAGATTGCCCTTAACGGTCCTAAAATTTTTCCCAACGAGCGGGAATTGCTAGTTTTATCGCGCCAGTTCTGTATTTGGGGCGCATGAGCCAAGTTTTGGCCGAATTGTAGGATGGTTAGCTACAAAACTTGGGAAAAGAGAAAAAGAGGCATAACTTTCTCAATTTTTGACCAAATTAGGTGCAGAAAGAACCAAAACAGGGGCTTTTTATTGTTCCGGGACCATTGGAGCTATCATATCTATATTATGAGCAATGTAACTTGATTTAAACTCTAATGTTTTGAGCATAATTAAAGAGGCCCAACATTGGAAGCTGGACTAGGAGATGTAGCCCTAGAGGGGTGAACTCCTTTATCATTTGTTGTCTTGTGTTTGCTGTTATGGTGTTTTTATCTTCATTAATTGCTACATAACTAATTTTAAAATGTTATATGCTAAGTATTTGACATAATTGTTTAAAGACTCCATACAAATTTCACTTGTAAATTGACATAAACCCTCAAGCATTTCACTTGGAAAATTTTAAGAAATCTTCAAAGTTTCACATACAAATCACAAAGGATTCTATAGAGTCCATCAAAGATCCCCTCATTCCCTATTTATCAAAGTTGGAAACATCAAAATAAATATATGACATACTTGTAGCATTTTTCTCTGTAAGAATTGCAGGAGAAGTGATCTTATTAAGACAAGAACTATACAAGACGAAGATGTCAAAAGAAGAAGGAATAGCCTCATACTTTATGAGGGTGTCAGAAATTAGAGACCAACTACAAGAGTTGGGAGAAATAATGTCTGATAAGGAAGTTACCACCATAGTGCTCAATACACTACTAGAGGAATGAGACAACTTTACATCAAGCATCTATGGAAAGAAGGAAGCAATCCCATTCAATGAACTTTGGTCACTATTAAAAATTGAAGAAACAAGGCTGAAGGAAAAAAATTATGTAGGATCAAATGAGCAAACACAAGAATTTTTTAACATCGCAAAGAGAAAAGGAATGTTTGGGAAATTTGGTCCTCAAAAAGGAAGAATAATTTGGCGAAGGTCAAATGCTATGGATGTCAAGAATATGGACACTATAAGAGAGATTGTCCCAAAATCAAAAAGGGCAACAATAAAAGAGGAAAGGAAGAAGCCCATATCACTAAAGAAGTGGAAGAAGCTGAAAAGAAGAATTCAAAGGAGGGAGTAAAATGTCTCTATTATGATTGAGATGAACTTCTTCTTCAACAAGTTCTTTTTAGTCATTGTAAAAGCTATCATGGTGGGGAACATTAGGAACATGATAGGATGCATCACTTTATGAAATGGCATAATAAGAGCATATGATTAAAGCAAGAGCACATGAAATCATCGTAAGAAGCTTGAAAGATAACTGAAATAGAAGTCTATGACAATCATCATTAGAAGAAAGTAGCTGTTGGTAACCTCATTTTAAGCATAAATAATACTTATGAGTAGAAGAGAGTCATCTAGCATAGAAATCATCATACGTCATTGGGAAGGAAAATTTGCAAGATGAGGATAATCAGGATCCTCTGTTGGAAACTTCATTAGAAGGTTCATCTGTGGAAGGAAGCAAGTGTCTCGCTAAGAATTCCACCTTGTATTGGATTCATTGTTTAGAAAATATGATGGTATGATGACAAAGGAATGCAACATGTAAATATGGTTGAAGTACTCTCAATCAAGGGAAGGAAGTTGCTGAAGGAATCCTATATGACTAAAAGAAGGAAAGATGTACGTATGCATTTAATTGAGTCATGTCATCATATGGTTGCATGGGTAAATTCTCTATCTCATGAGCATGATCAAAGAAAAGGGATCTCCTCCTTTGGAAAGATGCATAAAGGCATGGTTCACATATTGACTAAATGAAATCAACATAATATGTCCTCATATGGAATATGAGGTGGTTGACAAAGATGAAGGAACTATAGATGGAAGTTCCTAGGGAGAAATATGTGAAGAAAGAAAGAAGAGAGTGAAATATGCAACTATAGAAAATGAAATCACCATCCGATAACTAGAAGAATTGGCCATGATATCTCCATGGGAAAGTATGAATACCTTGGTAAATTCTGAAAAGAAAGAAGACCCTTGACATTGAATATCTTGGATATGTGTCAATATGTGTGCTTGATGTTGATATTGCAACGAACAAATGTCATAATGAAGGGCCATCACAAAAGGTAATTTGATTTAATGTTCATTTTGATTTTTGAACAATATCTAGATGGTCTAATACAAGACTACTAAAAGAGAATTGTGGATGTCATCTACAAATAAGTACTCATGTGGAAGGATGGAATATCCTGAAGGATACATGATGTGGAAAAGGTAGTTTTATGAAGGAAATTTGGATATGGACTAGTAGATCACCTTCCGATGAAAGGAAGGATGACATGAATAACATGGTTCATTAAGGAAAGTGATGGATGGACGATGACCTACAAGATGAAGGATATGAAATTCAAGACATTGAATAAATTAGCTCTACAACCGACTGAAGGTCCCATGATTTCCATCAAAGAAGAGTTAGCTTATACTAGAAATAGGTCCCTAGTTAAGAGGGAGCCTGGAAGCAAGTTTCTGGTAAAGAAGAAATTTGGAAAGAAAGTTCCTAGCTAAGTGGGAGCTTGGACAAGTTCTTGGTTGAGAGGGAATTTGGTACATTCCTTTTATAGGAATGGGTATATCCTCCCTAGTTGAGAGGGAGAGATAAACACATCATTCTTGTCTTCACTTGGGAAGAAAGAATGGGGGATCAGCTAAGAATATGGAATCCGATACTCTTTGAGGATGTGGTAGGGCATCCAAGATAAGAGTATTTATAGAGGAATGATATTATTTGAGGACTAGGAATCCAAGATAAGAATAGTCTTAGAAGGACATACCCTGTGAACACCTAGGTGGGGTATGTATCTTGAGAGACAATGATGATGGTCTTTATAAATCATTGGTCTCGCCAACATTGTGCTATGATCTTGTGGAGAGATAGAGTTGTTATTCAAGGCCTTGTTATGTGACAATGCTGGTTGATATGATGCTAAGCAAATGGGTTACCAATCTAATTCTTTTTATGAGAATTCTTCAGATTGAAAATATCCAAGTACCTCACATGTATTATCAATGCCTGCCTAGTTAAGAGGGAGTGTTGAAATATGTAACTAGGTTAGATCTTCATAATGACATATGTAATCATGATTTTATGTATTTAATGAAAAGATAAAAATAAATTTATTATTGTGAGCCTTGAGGCATGGGTTTCATGCCCAAGAGAATTTATTTTATAGGTCAACCACCGATTGAGTGCTTCTAGGTTTGTTATAAAATCATTAAGTCACTATCATGTATTAAAGACCCATTTGGGCATGTTACATATTGTAAAATAAAATTTATTGAGTCAAAAGTCTAACCCTCTAAAATCTCGTCATGGCACAAATATCAAGTCGACCTAAAGGAGAAATTCGACCCATTGAGAAGCATATATATAAAGAAGAATTTGACCTCATTTGGAAGAAATACTTAACTCGCACAAGTTCGATCACAAGGAAGAGAAGAAGCAAAAAAAAGAAGAGGACGAAGGAAGAAGAAAAAGTTGAGTTTTGGGATTGTTTTTGGGCTACTCCTCTCCACATGTGCGAAGGAATTGGGGTTTATGTTGTTGCATTAAATTCAAATTTGTAGAAGAAGTTGTTGGGTAGGTCTTAGTTGAAGAGGAAGCTATTGGGAAGGTTGAAGTTGTAGAAGAAGCTATTGGGAAGGTCGAAGTTGCAAAAGAAGTTGATGGGCAGGTTGAAGTTGCAGAAGAATTTGTTGGATAGGTCAAAGTTGCTAGAAGAAAGGTTTTAATTGGTTTTGGAGGGCCTTGGTTAAGGGTCAAAGATCTTGGACTTTGTCAATTGAAGGTCGATAATAAAAGAAATAATTCTGGTGGGTTTTCCTCTCAAGTTGGGGAGGTTTTGGCCCTGACTGATTGCATACATATTGTGTCATATGATATCATAGTTATTTATGATTTGATAGTTGTTTGATGATAGAAAAAACTAATAATACTAAAGGAAAGAAGCAGTTAATCAAGTAAAGTAAAACTACATCACACGCAATTATCAAAGTAAGAGAAATCACCTCCACTTGTTGCACCCTAGATTTCTCAACAAGAGACACTAGAAGACTTCTTCTCAAGAATAAAAATTTGATGACACAGGTAAAATCTTGTAATATATATGGGAAGGAGGTACCCTTTATGTGCTTTCTAAACTACATCCTTAGTATTATGTCTTTGTATTTTCTTTCCATAATGCTAATTTTACTCCCTATGGGTAAATATTGGAAGATGCCATCACTGGATGATTTCATTGAATCTTTTGATACATGAGTAAAATAAATTCATACACAATGGGGATTTTAATCATTCCAAGCCATATTTGCTTACAATGAAGGATGATAATAAGAAATAAAAGTAGAAAACAAGGGAACTTGATCATGTAGATAAAGAAAGCATTGAATCCAACAAGGAGACTATGATTCCAAGGGAGGAGAATATAAGGAGAGAACAAAATGCAACTACTTTAGTATAGAAATTCGTTTAGAAATTTTTTTCATGGTTAAGATAATTGATATTATTCCCAAAGTACATCAACAACACAATCTTGATGACTTCATCCTAGATAATGTCAAGAAGAATACCAAATACAAGCCACCAAAGGACCAAGTTATGGATAATGCTTTGACTACTATTGCTTCATCATATGGTAGATGGATTTTATATTTAGGTTCCTCTAATCATACGGATACATCAAAGCATTCTTCTTTGGTACCTTCCACTAGTCCTACTATAACAACTTCTCCAACACATCTTTTTAAGGGAGATCTTCAAGATGATTTTGCATACTCTTCAAATTAGTTTTTTGATTATATATTAGGATATAACTTAGAAGTTCAGTAGAAACCCATTGCATATCTATATCACAAGCTATAATGGGAAAATCATACTTTACAAACAACTAGGACTCTAGTGGGAGAAACTACGAAGCCATAAAGAACTAGTTTTTAGTTTTTTGGTACTCCATGAGTTCTCACTATTACTATTAACGAGTATAAAGCTCAAATAGCAGCAAATGGGTTCTCATACAATTGTTTAGGATAGATCTAAGGGAATATTTATGATGGGGTTGATAAGAAACACCATCCATTTTCATAAAAATCTGCATAATTGACATAATATGGATTAAAATTTTAGCATTGGGGGGAGCGTTTAGTCCCACTGGGTTTTCTCTCTTTATCTCACCTTTTTCATACTGTGTCTTGCATAATTTGTTTCATTAGTACCTAAAATGGCTACAAATTGTTGGGACTCATTCATTGTTTCATATAGTTATTGTACATGAGTACCTAACCTGGTGGAAAATTGTTGGGACTTATTCACTAGCGTACTCCCCTATTATGATTTAGTGGGTTGTTGGGTCACATTACACTTAGGAGTTGATTATAACCTTATTAAGACCTCAATTAGGCCATATTACCCTCTTCAACACATAATTATGGCACATATGACCACTTTTCATTCACTACTTGAGTTTCCCTACCATTTGGGATCATCACTATTTTTATCATTTTCTATTTTGTTAAACATGACACCTAGGATGACATGTGGTAGTGGTTGGGAACTAACTAGGATATGACATGGCTATTTCCTCTCCATTATTAATATTGTATTGTTAGATTCATAATCTAAAATCTAAAACCCTTCTATGTTAGGAAAACCACCCACAACCCTTTACTATACATTGAAAATGCATAGAAGACAAACGGCTCTTCCACTTTTTTTTTTTTTTTTTAATCATATCATAGCGGAAAAAAGGAAAGAAACCATGAGATTCATACGTAAATATTTCATAAACCACCCTTCACTGGCCAACATTTCTCCAATTTTGTTGAAGATATGAAAGTATCATGATTTAATTTTCAATAACAAAGAGGTTAACTCAACGGGCAAAAGAAATGAACCCATTGGAATTTAACTTGGATGCCTTTCTCATATATCATTTTGAAATAATGTTCAGTGGAAATAAGCTTGTATTATTCTTTTATATATATAAGAGATTTGTGTGATAATAACCCTCTTAATGCGCTTCATCTAGACATGATATTAGAGATATTTATTAATCAAGTTGGGTACCGTATACAAAAAATGATGGAAAACCATCATAATAAATTATTACAACCTAGGTTTACCCCTCAAATGAAATGACATAAATTTCAACGATTGAAGGGTGCTTTGGAGTAGGAAATTGGGTCATATTAGTTAACTTGCATAAGGGTCATATTCATTTAGGAAGTACTTACGGAACTATGTGTCATAAGGGTCATCTTTTACTATTTTAGGAAATATGAGTCATGTTGCAAAAAGTATGAGTGATTTTACATGTATTTTAAATTGTTTTGTGAAAACAGAATATTGTTCGACGGATATTAGTGTTTGAAGGCACATCACCTCTATTTTTTTCAACTCTTTTTTGTTTACTCATGGGTGTTGAGTTGAGTTGAGTTGAGGTAAATAATTAAAATATCATATAGAGTAATTTTTTTTTAAATATCTAAACAATATATATGTTCATGGAGGTTTTTTTCACTCATTATATATATTTTAGGGTATTATGAGGTTGATGAAAGGGTATGTGAAACATTTCTTTACAGAGGTGTGTGAGTACTCATATTTACAAGTGTGTGAATATTATTACAAGGTATTTTTCATTTGCAAGTGTATGAACATTATGTTTTTCACAAGAAAAACATAAAACTATTTTTATTGATAAAATAAGTTTACATAAATAGATCACATGATCTCCATAGTCCAACATTAACCAACAAGAATGAGTAACAATTTGGAAAATGAAATAGATGTTGCATAAAGACCTAGATTCACAATGGGCCAGAAGACCTGAAAAAACCATAGATTCAAAAATTGTCTGTAACGACATACCAATCAGGCATTTGAAGAACTAAAACAACTGACCAAAAATAACTACAATAAGATGCCACATGATATAGAGGCCTGCATTAGATATCTAAAAAAAATAAAAACAGAGCAAGAGAGAAAAATAACTCAGAGCTAAAGGCGAAAGTCCCAGATCCACTGACAGATCCATCCACCTGTAGGTCGAAGTGGATCAAACCTGGATGAAGGGGGATCCCCTGTTTAGCGAGTGCATCGACAATCATATTCTGCTCCTGTAAGTGTATGAACATTATTACAAGGTATTCATCAAGGGGATTTAACATGAAACTGTATATTGTTTTAACAATATTTAAATATTACTAAGTTGTACATTACCTTATGAACAAGTCTTTCTATGGATATTTTTAATCAATAAGTATGTTTCCCCAATGGAATGGCATATGCTTCTTTTTTGGTTCTCATTATGTCTCGTAACAAAAATACAGATACTCCCAGTAAGCAACCATAAAATTCTACTATGATGCATGAAGAAGAGGAAGAAATGCATTATGATATATCAAAATTACGAGACCAAGTGCAACAAATTTCACTCTTACAAAGAGTAACAAAAAATTAATTGGAAGCGATGATAAATGTTACGATTTATGGTTTAAAAGGGGTCATGGAAGGTTTAAAAGTATACATGGAAGTAATGATGAATGTCAAGATGGAAGGGCTGAAAGAAGGTTTGATAAAGTTGCTATAAGAAAGGTTTCCTAGTGGTGAAAAGGTATTCCATGAAAATAAGGATGAGGAAAAAAGGAATATGAATTATGATTTTAGAGACTCCAACAATGTGTTGAAGACTAACCACATTCCAAAGATCGATATTGGGAAGTTTGATGGTTAGGATCCAGTAACATGGATATTATAAATGGAACAATTCTTTGATCTACATGATGTGTCATACATACAAAAGATACACATTGCATCTTTATATTTAGAACCCAATCAATTTGTGTGGTATCGATGGATTTTTTTTCTTGTAAATCAATTTCCACTTGGAAAATATTTACGGAGGAATCGATAGCACATTATGAGGATACCAAGAGAAATACCTTCTTTAGCCAATTGATAAATCTCAAACAAAATGATTTAATCGCCGAGCACATTGAGGACTTCCAAAGATTGAATATCAAGGTACTTGATATTCCAAAGCAGCATATGATTGATGTCTTCATAGGGACTTTAAAGGATAACATCCAACATGAGGTTCACCTTCGAATTCATTGGAAAATGCATTCATGGTGGCAAGAAAAGTTGAAAGAAAAATTATGGCAATAAGGAGGTCTACCACTCACAACTATAAAGAAGGAAGTATTGCTACTCCTAGCTTCCCAAAACATACAAGGTTGACACCAAAATAAATGGAGGAAAAAAGAGCAAAAGAGATTTGTTACAATTGTTATAGAAAATACACTATAGATCATAAATGTGTTTAGAATAAATTATTTTACATATGTCGTGAAGAGGAGGAAGAAAATGAACAAGAAACATAAAAATAAGAGGATATACACCAAGAACCAACCCTATATAAAGAAGAAACAAATCAGAAAATATCTTGTAATGCATTGGCGGGAATTACCACTCCTCAAACTCTCAATATAGAATGACATTTCAATAAGAAAAAGGTAATATTGCTGATTGATCTAGGTAGTACCCATAATTTTATTTACTGTAAGATAACCAAGGAAATGAATTACTTTCTATATCCAACACCAGAGTGTCAGGGGATGGTTTCAAATGGAGGAACTATAAATTGTGCAAGAATGTGCCATAATATCAAGCTGACCATGGGGGAATATAGATTGAATAACCCAATGCTTTCCATCCCAATCGGTGGTGTTGGTGTTTTATTAGGAGTCCAATGTGTTAGTGTCAGTCTTTCTAGCCTTCCTCCAGTGATCAAATATGCTCTTACAAAGTGGTCTCAGAGTGTCAAGGTCAAATTTTGTCATTTCAGTGAGTCTTCAAGCAAAATTTGGTCACTAGGCATTAAGTCTAGGGTTTGTTTTCACTCTTTTCAAAATTGTCCAAATGACAGTCTATGTCGCTATTCAGCTGAGTCTATCATCATTTATAGGGTTTTCATCATCATTTCAGGTCCCATTGGGTCATTTTACACCTTGTTCATGCTTCAGTTGCGCCTAGGTAAGGTCATTTCCCTCTCCTAGGGTTTTGAAGGCAATTTCTCTTGGATGGTCAAATAATTAGAAAAACTTGTATCCAGATGTTCATACACCTTCCCCAATCCTTCATGTACCTTATTAAACACTTCCCATCACTGATATTCCCCAAATTCCTCATTTTTCCACAAACACTAGTTTCTTGCTACAACTTGGCAATTTTCTAGGTTGGGCCTGTGTTTTTCCCTTTTGGACCCCTTCCCC
>APFE030334867.1:0-18985 GCA_000404065.3 Pinus taeda | reverse complement strand
AGAGAGACCGGAGAGAGCCTTCTCCTGCCCCGTAGGGCTAGCTACGAGGCTGAATGGTTTGATGTAGCTTTGAGATTTGCCTTTCTCAACCTGAGGTGAAATGTCAAATGCTAACACAATGGTTACAATATTTGGGGATGATAGCATTTATTTTTAAAGAAAATTTCTTGAAATTTGTCTCGGAAGGAAAGGAAATTAAATTGAGGGTTATTGAAGGGAAATCGGGGAAGATAATCATCTCTAATGACATGAAAAATATTTTTATTTAAGGAAAACAAGGCGTAATTGCACAATTATTCTCACTCGATGTTCAAACAATGAAGTCATCCATTTCTCCAGATCTCCATAGAGCCTTGGACAATCATTCCAAGGTATTTGAGACTCCCAAAGGTCTCCCACCTACTGTAGATCATGATCATTCTATTCACTTCATTTTAGGAAGTGTTATGCCAAACATCAAACCTTACATATATCCCTATGCTCAAAAGAGTGAAATTGAATGCATGTTTGGAGAAATGTTAGAGGCAGGTATAATTCAACCTAGCCAAAGTTCTTTGTCTTCTCCACTAGTATTGGTACACAAGAAGGATTGATCATGGCGTATGTGTCCAAATTATAGAGAGCTCAATACACTCACTATTAAAGATAAATTCCCTATTCTTATCATTGATAAATTGTTGGATGAACTACATGGATCAATTTACTTCACAAAGTTGGATCTTCATTTTGAATATCATCAAATTATAATGAAGATAGAAGACATTCCAAAAATAACATTCAGAACTCATAAAGGTCATTATGAATTTTTGGTCATGCCTTTTGACCTTACTAATGCACCTTCCATATTTCAAGGTTTGATGAATTCCGTTTTCAAACCCTTTCTTAGAAAAATTGTGATAGTATTTTTTGATGATATACTAATTGACAACAAGTCTTGGAAGATTATATTCAACATGTTGACAAGGTGCTTAAATTATTGGAGCAGAAACAATTGTATGAAAAGCCCTCCAAATGTTTATTTGGGGTACAAGAGGTGGATGATCCAAATTGGACCATTATATTGTTTTTCATCCATCTTGATGCATTTGGAGTGGAAAAAGTGGAGGAATCACCTCATGGGATCATTTTTACTGGCGGGACCCAGTTTGGAAAAACATGGTCTAAAACCTTATGGGAGCATTTTGAGGCATAAAACAACATTTTTTGGGGTAAAACTTTGTCGGTTTAGTTCTGCATCTTCTCATGCTATTCTACACTCAAATATATTTCCAATGACATAAGAAGTGCATTGATTAGAGTCTGTATTCAAAAGTTATGCCACTTAGAAATTGACCTTCCTATTTTCACACCTATAATTCGGAAGGATGCCATGTCAGCCCCCATTATTCATAGAAAAGGGGCTAGCCACATGGAAATATTTTAGAAGAGTATATATTTTAAATCTAGTTAAGAATTTATGTAGTCAAACTTAACCACTTGAAGGCCATCGATTTGTGTTAGAAGCGGGCCACTAGAAGGAAGAGGCATTCCATTATTTCAAGAGAATTTTGTTCCATAGCTAAGAAAATATGTCCAGGAGAGATATCAAGTAGAGCACACAAAGAGGATATGTGCGCTGTAGTAGCCCACAAACCACATACATTACTTCTTTGTACTTGCAGCCTTATGTTCTAGATAGAGAAAGAGAGCGAAACAACCTCACCTTCCAACTGGGTTTTCTCTTGAAAGGGTTTCCCAGAGAATATCTTGTGTATTATGTGTGTGTGAGCTTATTTTATCATTCTCTACTTTTCTTCATAATTTCCATTCACATGCACACACATATTATAGTAAAATATACATATCTAAAAATTTAATAAAGTTGTAATAATGTTGAAATTTAGAATTTTTAATATAATATTATCAGATCTGTTGTGACGAATTATCCAGTGGAATATCCACAACAATTTACAGATCATTTGGTATCAGAGAAAGTTTCTTTTGGTATTTTGTGGATATTGTAGGGATATATATTAGTGGGGAAACCCTAATCAGGGGCAAAGAATTTGTAAACGAACCTCGTGATCCAGCAAAGGTGAGGTTTACATGGATGGAACAAGTTGAAAATATAAACCACAATGTAAACCTCCTCATGGCAACCTTGAATAACAAGCTAGGGATATTTGGAGAAGAGGCGGATTTGAATGTAGAGGAAAAATCAAAATGAGGATCAAAAGATTGAGGAGAAATGAAGAACCAGTCAAAGAAAGAACTTGAAAATGATCAACCCAATTTTAGTGTTGTGAACTAATCATAATCCTTGTTTAAAATGGAAGCAAAAGTCGATATCAAGACATACTACGGTGAGATCAATGCTTTGAAGCTGAACCATTGGTTGCAACAACTCGAAGTTTATTTCAATGTCCATTAGATTGAAGAAGGACAAAAATTCTCATTTGTGCGACTGAAATTGGAGGAACATGCACTGACTTGGTGGGAGAGCCACACGGAAACCCTGAGGTTAGGGAGAACCTCTAGTGACTAAGTGGGAATATTTTAAAACCCTCATTAAGTCACAATTTTATCTGATTGGGTACGTGGAGGACTAGTGGATATGGTGGCATTACTTCAGGCAAACCCCAGGCCAAAGCGTGCAGGAGTACACCATGAAATTCATAAAGATGGCTATAATGTTGGGTATCTCTCCAAAGAACCCATATGTACTCCTCAAGTATTTTGGGGTCTACACCACCATATGCATGAGCAAGTGATTCTATTCAAGCCCAAATCAGTGGATGAGGCTTGTGTATAGGCATAGTACCTAGAGAACATAAGCCTGAAGAGAGTGAAATCAAGTGGATTGAAGCAGAAGGAGAAAAAATATGTTTCTAAGGAGGTTAAGAAGAAGTAAAAAGGGGGAAAATATAAAAATATGACAACCACAACACACCAACGTAAACATCCTAACAACCACTACAACCATTGGAACATTGGTGGCCATACAAAGGAGAAATGCTGGAAGTTTCATCTAGAGCTAATCGAAGAACAAGAAGAAAGATAACAAGAAGAAGAATCTCATGGCCACAAATTCGAGAAACCAAGTTGAAGGAAACTCAGATATGGATGAGAAGATCATTTTTACGCGAGTACAGACTAAGGTGAATCTGAGCAGTCTTCAACGACAAGAACAAAAAGAATGACCAAACTATTCCATATAAAGATACAGGTCAAAAGGACAAATATTGATGCTCTATTTGAATCAGGGTCGCATGCGAGTCCCATTGCAACAAAGATGGTCAAGAAGTTGGGGTGGAAGTTCATTCTCATCCAAACCCATATCCACTAGGATGGGTAAATAAGGATGCAAAGCTGAAGGTAACAAAATAGTACAAAATTAGATTTGCTATTAGTGCTTAATTTATTGATGAATTAGATCTATATTTGGTTCTCCTTGATGTATGTGGAGTCGTGTTTGCAGTCCATACATGTACATGCATGATGCAATATTCATGAGGAAAGCCAACCAATATCGGCTCGTCAAGGATGGAAAATTTTTCATCATCAACGTGCATAAAGGCACGTCGAAAATTTCATTGGTAAGTGCCAACGAACTCAAGAAATTGATTAGTTCCAACAAGAAATATGTTTTATTGTTTTTAAGATAAAGTTAGTTTGTAAAGGAGTCAACAAGAAGCAAGGCATCCCTGGAGGGGTGTATTAAGAAATAGAAACAATACTTGGAGGATTTGTTATAGGGATACAGAGATGTGTTCCGAGAGCCTAAAGGGTTACCACCTAAGAGAGAAGTGAAGAATGAGATCCAGCTATTGCGAAACTCCCCATTGCCAAATATTGGGTTGTATAGGTAGTATATTATAGAAGAGAGTGAGGTGAAGAAATAATTATAGTAGCTTCTGGAACAAGGTGTCATTTGACTGAGTACATCACCATGTGGGTCACCCATCATCATTGTGCTGAAGAAGGATGGGATTTGGCAAATGTGTATAGATTACAAGGTATTGAACAAGATTACACTCAAGAACATATACCCCCTTCCCAGGATAGATAATCCATTGGATCAGTTGTAACAAGAAAAATGCTTCACTAAGCTGGACTTGAAGTCTAGGTATCACCATGTTTGAGTCAAAGAAGAAGATACTTGGAAGAACACCTTCAAAACCAGACAAGGTTTTTATGAGTGGTTAGTCATGCCATTTGGCCTATGTAATACACCAGCTACATTTATGAGATTAATGAATGATGTACTGCACCCTTTTATAGATTCATTTGTTATTGTATATTTGGATGATATAATGGTATATAGTGCTTCATGGGAGGAACATATTTCACATTTGATGCAGGTGTTGGAAACTTTTAAGAAGCACCAACTTCTAACAAATCTCAAGAAGTGCGAGTTTGTGCAACAGTCTTTGGTGTATTTTGGGTATGTGATCGATGGAGGAGAATTGAAGATAGATCCTTCCAAGATGGAGGCCATCATGAAATGGATGGTGCCTACTAATGTTTCCAAGGTCAGGAGTTTCATTGGGGAAACACAATACCTAATGAAATTCATAGCCTCATTTTTAGCAGTAGCAACACTGCTCCATGCCATAAAAACAAGCGGCAAGAGTTTCCAGTGGAGAAAATTCCAATAAAAGGATTTCGAGGAGCTAAAGAATAAGACCAATCAAGCATTGGTTCTGTAATTTCCAAACTTGCAACGACCCTTTGAAGTGGGGACATATGTGAGTGGGTATGCTATGGGAGCTATCTTGATGCAAGAAGGAAGGCTAATATGATACCATTCTGAAGTATTTCATGGGGAAGTTCTTAACTACCCTACCTATGATAACGAGCTATATGCCATGGTACAAGATGTGAAGAAGTGAAAGAATTATCTGATGGGAAAGGAAATAATAATCCACATGATCACCAACCGTTCTAGTACTTGCAAGCCCAGAGTGAGCTACAATAGATCAAACATTACAAGTGGATGGGGTTTTCACAACCGTTTCATTTGGTGATCAAGTATAAGAAGGGAACACAAACATGTAGGACGATATGATTTCAAGGCCACCCACATCAAAGATCACAAATATGGGGACTCTTATGCACCTGGAGCCATTCACCCGTGATGCATGAAAAGAGGCATATTCAGAAGATGAGGACTTCAAGGAGGTGTATCAATAGTTGTAGAGTGAGAGTCATGTGCATGATGGTGACAACACCGTTGACTACCATCTCTAGGATGAGTTAATATACAGGTTGGATAAGCTATGTGTTCCTAAAGGTGAGCGATTACAGCTGATCAGAGAGGCTCACACATCCAAGGTTGCAAGGCACTTTGGTGTAGGGAAGACCATGGCTAACTTATAGAGGTATGTGTATTGGACCAAGATGCAAGAGTAGGTAGCTAGGTTCATAAGCGGATGTATGATTTTTTGTACCAACAAGCCTAGAAATAAGAAACAAGGTCTATATCATTTCTTACATGTACCTACTCATCCTTGGGAAATAATTTCCATGGAATTTATGAGAAGTTTACAACAACCAGGAAGGGACCTGACTACCTATTCGTGGTAGTTGACGGGTTCAAGAAGATGTTTGTTCTAATTCCCTTTAAAAATACCATCAATGGGAAAGAAGCAACAAACTTGTTCTTTGGATAGGTTTGGCTACACTTTGGGATGCCAAGGAGCATCGTTTCAAATAGGGATATAATATTTCTTAGTGCATTTTAGAATACATTGTGGGAAAAAATGGGCATGAAGTTGAAGAAAACTACAACATTCATTCCACAAACAGATGGAAAGACAGAAGTAGTCAACAGGACTTTGGTGCAACTTTTCAGGGGATACAACAGTAAGCATCCAAAGACCTCGGATGAAAATATGGTATATATACGACATTCTTAAAATAGAGTAATCCAAACTTCTACAGGAAAGTCCCCATTTGAAGCTTTTTTTTGGATATTTTCCACCTTCACCTTTGGATATTGCATATGGGAAACAAGGAGGAGTGAGGGAATATCTTATAAGAGATTCTTTGAGGGATGAAAAATTTATAGAGAAGATTAGGTAGATCGATCTAGAGGTACAAGAAACACTTTAGAAGTCATAGGAGACATATAAGGCTAGGCATGATCAACACAAAACAAAGAAATTTTTCAAGGTGAGAGACACAGTATGGCTACAGTTGAAAAAGGAAAGGTTGCAAGGGCCTAGTAAGAAAATCAAGGCTTCGAGGTATGGTCCCTTTGAGATATTGGAAAAGGTGGATGATAATGCCTATATAATTAGTTTACCGCCATATATGCACATTTACTTAGCTGTGAATATAAAAAAATTCGAAACTCTATGAGCCTTCTATGCTAGATCAAGAAGAGGAACACGTCCTACATTATGTGGAGGATTTGGCACCAGATGCTTAGGCAGAGTCGAATAAAGACACAGTTTTTCAGAAGAGGCCCAAAACTACAAGATAAGGGAAACATGACCTTGGAATATTGGGTTGAAGGGACAACTTCCAAGAAAAGCTAAATGGTACACTAGAGAGAAGGTGGAGGAAAAGTTTCCTGACCTCATTTAGTAAAAGATTTTGGGTACCAAAAACCTCCCAATATGGGGATATGTGATCTAAATTGGATCATTATATTGTTTTTCATCCATCTTAGTGCATTTGGAGTGGAAAAAGTGGAGGAATAAATTCATGGGACCATTTTTACTAGTGGGACCTAGTTTGGCAAAACAAGGTATGAAACTTTCCAGGAGCGTTTTGAGGTATTAAACGAAGTTTTTTGTGGGTAAAACTTTGTCGCTTTAGCATTCATTGTTTCATGTTATTTTGCACACAAATATCTTTCCAATGATGCAAGAATCACATATATCAAAGTGCGTATGAAAAATTTATGCCACTCAGAAGTTGACCTTCCTATTTTCACACCTATAATTCAGGAGGATGTTGCGTCAACCCCCATTATTCATGGAAAAAGGGTTAGCCACGTGTTTGTGATGTAAAAGATTCTAGAAGAGTTTATATTATAAATCTAGTTAATAGTTGATGTAGTAAAACTTAACCACTAGTAGGCTATTAGGTGTTGAAGAAAGTGTAACTAGGTTCAATATTTACAAATGTAATTTTGATCTTTGTACTTATCAAGAGAAGAAATATTATTATTTTTGCAAATTATAAGAATCAGTTTCTTGCTCATTCCATAGGTCTAGGAAATTCAAAGACTCAAAGAAATGTAAAGAGCATATATGTAAATGTATACTAGTCTAAAAGGCCCTCCAAGATGAGCACAAAATAAGTCTGCAAGCAAAAAAAGTTAAAAAGACAGTCATGTCGACTTAAAATAATTAAATTCACTTATGTCGACTCAAAGAAATAGTCACAAAACTTCATGGATTCACGTCGGTTTAATACAAGGGAATAACTACTATAAATAGGCATGTAAAGTATCCACATTAAAGACAAACATAACCTCAGATATGTCTGAATTTTTCGATGGTGATTAGAGTAAGTAATCACAGTTATAAGATCTCGCAAAACTATGAAATCATTGTTCTTAGAATGGGCATTATCAAGATGATTGTACTCGGTCTCCTCCCTGTCTCAATGATCACAGAAGCAACATTATAGTCTTAACATACATATGGAAAGAAGGACACTCTTTGTCTCAGCCTCCTCACACTCACTGCCTCAGTATTCAGTCATAGTCTCGGCATACATGAAGGACCTCAGTCACACTCTGTTTCAGCATATACATTACTTGATGATCACCGTCTCACAAGTCTCGTTGATGATAGCGGTAGTAGTGTAGCAAGGTGTAACAAAGATGTTGCAACAATGATGACATAATAAATATAATCTCACAAGGAACGAGCAACGATGGTGCAGCAACAATGATTTCATCATTATGGTGAAGTTCTCTATTAAGGTCCAACAATGATTTTATAGAAATGATGATATTGATAGTACAATAATGATGATCTCAATAGGGACGCTGTTGTCACTCATTGCATTGTGGGTTCAATTGGTCAAGGTTTCATAAGAACAATGAAGTTTGGAGCCACTTTCCTAGGCCACAAAAGATCTCAGAGCTTAATCAGACCTTCTCCATCTCCTAGTGCTTAGAAATAGATTTCCAACGGTATATAGAAGTCCAATAATGGACTTATGGATCAGAAGTTAGAGCATGTTAAAGATCACACTTAGAAAGCCTTGAAAACCAATAAAATAACTAAGTATGAGGGAAAATATCACATATCAGGGGCCCCGGGCACAATAAGCCCCGCACATCGCAATTCCGCATATCAATAGCCCTGCAATCTTGCAATATAGGCTTATCGACGATCGGCGAGGGGCAATCTTGCAATCCCGCATCCGGAAATATCTCATCTTGCAATCCTACATTATCGGCATACCGACAGATCAAAGGACTGCCACTCTAAAAACCTTGCGGGGGCGCGATTTTACGATGTAATGTAACATCGTTGGGGGAGGCCGAAAAGAGTTAATAAAGGAAATGTAGAACAAAACCAAGGCCAGGCCGCCTCCTTTCTCTCTCCTCCATGTGGCATCAGTGCATTGACATATCAGCATATCAACGATCAACGCATCGACATATCAACAGAGCAAAGCGTTGCCACTCTAAAGACCATGCAAGGGCCGATTCTACATACAATGTAAAAGTTCTAGGGAAGATCGAAAACCAAATACAAAGGAATTTCATGAAAAAACAGGTTCCGTCCACCGCCTTCTCTCTCCTCCACGTGGTGGTACGACATATCAGTGATGGGAAATCTCGTATCCTGCAATCCTGCATTATTGGTGATCGTAGGAACAGAGGGGCTACCTCCCCAAAATCCTTGCAGGGTTGCAATTTTACAATTTAGTATAAGATCGTTGGGGAAGACTGAAATTATTTAACAACGGGAACCCATGCAAAAATATGGCTGGGTAGGCCATTTTCTCTCTCTTCTTGGGGCCACGTTGCACAATATGATTGGTCTTGATGGCTAACATGGTAGCTAACATCATCAATGATGGGGGAGTACGAAGGACACGTGTTAAGCAATTTCTATGTTTTCAGGGGTCTTATAGGTGAATTTCCGGGTGACACATGTCACCACTCACAGGGTGACACGTGGGAATGGTGAAATCATCCCGCATATCGATGATTACATCTACCTAGGGGAGAAACTTAAGGAAAAGTGCATTCAACACCAGGATACAAGATTCCGAGTAACAAAGAAAAAGGCCCCCGGATGCGATGTTTCATAGGTTTTATTTGATAAAGGTTTTGCGTCTAAATTTTAGCCGATGTGGTAATAAAGGTGTCACTTGGGGCGATTCAAGTTATAAAAGGAAAAGGACCCTATACAACTGTTGATAGCCTTAGCGCCCAAATGGCTAAGCCCCTAGTTCCGGCCCCCGATCATATGAGGAAAGTCACACAAGGGGCTATAATAAAGGGGGGTTAAGGGGGAAACCAAAAAGTGCCCATTTCACTTGTTTTAGAGGTAAAAATCCCACTACTACGAGACTTCACTGTTACACTACATCAAGTCAACGATAGTGCGGGACAAATATTTAAAGGGCGTGATTGGTCGACAACTATGGTTTGAAGAAGAACAGGCGGTGCATTCAAAGCATGAGATGGGATGATCTAAAAGAATCCCACTGTGACACAGGTCCAAGAGTCAGTGCCAAATGAAATAAAGGAAAAAAAGACAGAGGTTGGTGAAGCAGTGCAGGAAGCCATACCTTAGGTAGAACAACTCCTACAATCGAGATAATCACATGATGAGCAAGGAGATATTTGTATATTTTGCATCTTATGGTTATTTATTGTTGTACTATAACGTGCCTCCTTTCCTAAGGCATTTAATTATGTAATATTTTGGGTCACAGAGACATTTATGACTGAGATAGCTAGTTGACTCGACAACTGAGTCTAGAGTAGAGATATTTTTTTGTAATGAATGTTCTTGCTCCCCTCTCTAGATAAATAGGGGAAAGAAAGACTTAGAAAAGGTTCATAAATTCTATAGAAAACACTACATGCTACTTTCAAACGGTACCTCTTTGTAACACAAATTTTTCATAATATCAAGGGAATGGTGGTGATTCCCTCTTCAATAATTACATTATGTGTTCCCTCTATTGAAACCCATTTTGTGTTCATATTTGTTCTCTGTATTCATGCAATAATAGCTACTAGACATATTTTAAGCTTCCTCTAGATTTATTTGTAACTATATGTGAATGCAAGTGCCTATAATTATATCATAGATTCACTTGTCTCAATACTGTTGATGCATTTACTTGTGTGTATTATTGAAATCATATCATTAAATCTACAACACATGAATCATAACATTCAGCCCCTCCTTCATCCATTATTTCTGCTTGTGACTCAAATAAGTATAGAAATTCTTAATGCCTCAAGCTCTACGTGTTAAGTGTAGAATTATTGAAGCCTTATGCTCTATGTGATGAGTTGCTCCTTCTCTTTGTCCTCTCTCATCTGATTTGCAAAATCTTATTAAGCTGTAAGCCCTTGAACTACTCGACCTCCACTATTTTCATGCATATTTCTGAGATTTGAACTTGTGAAGAAGTACTAGAAATTCATGTCTTATTTCTTTGGATAAATGAACAATCCCATTTCCTATATATATATATATATATATATATATATATATATATATAGAACATAAGTGATTTCTCCAGTTTCTTGTAAATCATTTGAGACACACAAATATAGATGTGCCCAGGCACTGGTCTTGTAAGCAATCTAAGGCTATCTCTGGGAGCTACAACATCTTTTGACGCTATTGCCATTGAGATGAATGAAGGATTTTCCCCTCAGGATATGACAAATGGAGCACCCTTCGTGTAAGTGAGCGAAGTTTGTTATGATTGCATTCATATCACCTTGGGAACTCCACACCCCCCCTCACTATCATTCATAACCCTAGATTTTAAAAGGCCTCATACTCACTCAGATACATCCTAATAGAAATCCCCATTCATATTTGACCCTGAAAAATTAATTTCCAAGAAAATATGGAAAGAGAAAACCCCCTTGACTGTGTTACCATATCACCAGCCTTTGCATTTCCCTCATCCAGTTCTCAGCCTGCTGCTGCTCATTATTCAGGACTTACTCCTAAGGCCTTGACATACCCTCTTTCCCCTCCAAACACTGTGGTCTTGACCCTAGTTCCTCAAGCAAATTTTAATCCCCCTCCACTAATCCAGATGGCTCTTCTAGGATTTTTGCTAAATAAGTATGCACCTCTTAATCTACCTCAGTCCTTAAGTTTCATGTCCCAAGATTACCTAAAGCTTCTGCCTAGATTCAATAGGGAAGATGACAACACAACACAAAGACACATAGAAACCTTCTGTGCCTTTGCTGAGAACCTGAATGTGGAACAACTGGATGTGGTCATGAGAATTTTTCTACAAATTCTTGATGGAGAAGCCATAAAGTGGTTCAAATGCCTACCAAATGCCTCCATCACTACTTGAGAGGAGTTGGAAAATGCTTTCACCCAGAAATGGGGAGAAAAGAGGAATCATGAGTACCTCCTCACCGAGTTTAATGCCATAAGAAAAATACTGAAGGAGGATACTTTAGAATTTATAAAAAGATTCAATAAGCAGCACAATAACCTGCCAGCTGACATAAAGCCTCCTCCAGATGCAACTAGTGTGGTTTTATTGGGAGCCTTTGAGAAGGAAGTCTCTCATGAGTAGCCCATTGCCTTTTTCAGCCAAGTATTAAGGGATGCTGAGCTGAAATACACTATATTGGAGAAACAGGCCTATGCAATGGTCAAGGCGCTGAAGTCATTCCGTATGCATGTGTTGCAATAAGGAATCACAACGTTCATCCGAATGAATGCAGTCAAGGACATCCTCGTGCAGGGAGACAACAAAGGAAAGAGGCGCAGGTGGATAGCTAAAATACAAGAATATGAGCTAGAAATAAAGCCTACCAAGCTCATCAAAGGCCAGGGGTTGGACAAGATTTCACTTGAATCCAACTACGAAGCTCTAGGGATATTCCTGATCACAGAGGAAGGTAGGCCAGAGGATCACCAAAGCGGAATTAAAACAACTGAGTAGAAGATCTATGCCAAATATGAGGGATTTCCTAGGTATAAGAACATTGTTCATTACCTCTTATTCCTAAGACGCCCATTGGGACTGGATAGATCTAAATACCGTAGTCTAATATTGCAGGCACATAAATAAATTATATCCAATGAAATACTCTACTAGAAGGACCCGATGGGAATATTACTGCTATGTTTGGTAGAGGGAGAAACCCATGAAGTGATTGAGGATTTCCACTGGGGAGTGTATGGAGGACACTACAGTTGGAAGACAACATCACATAAAATCCTTAAGGAAAGATTCTACTAGCCCACACTCTTTGGAGATGTTTATTCCTAGGTCAAGTCATGCCATAAATTCCAATTGTTTTCTGAAAGACAGAACTTTTCTCCTCTCCCCCTGATTCCTGTGACATAGAGGAGCCTTCTAAATAGTGGGGACTGGACTTCATTGGAGAAATAAACCCACCATCCAGTGGCCAACACAAATGGATTTTAACATCCATTGACTATTTACCAAGTGGGTAGAGGCTATCCCAGGTAGAAATGCTACTGACTCAGTGGTGTTAAAATTCATGGAGGAGAATATATTATCTCGCTTTGGGTGTCCTTTTATAATTATCACTGATAATGCACATGTCTTTAGATATATCAAGTTCACCAACTTCTTCCATAAATTCAATATCATTATTGGACACTTCACTACATATTACCCTCAAGGGAATGGCTTGGTCGAGTCTTCAAATAAAGCTGTGGTGAGGGTTCTAAAGAAGAGCATCACTGAAAATCAAAGGAACTGGGACTCCCAATTGAAGTTTTCTCTATGGGATAACCATGTAACACCTAAACGATCCATTGGGAAATCACCTTTTGAGCTAGTATATGGCAAGGCTGTTGTCTTCCCAATCCAATTAGCAATGCTAGTAGCTAAGTTGCTACAAGAAGCCGAGGAAGAGCTAAGTGCCTTGACTAGAAGGATAAATTCGCTGGTGGAGCTTCACGAGAACAGAGAGTAGGTGGGGATCAAATTATTAAACTACCAACAAAGGATGAAATCTCTGTTTGACAAGAAAGCTAAGGACAAACCTCTTCAACAAGGAGATTTAGTTCTCATGTGGGATGTCCAACGAGAAGACAAAGGAAAACATGGGAAATTTGATTCTCTATGGTTCGAGCCATTCAAGATTGTAGAAGAGAGGGGAAATAACACGTACATGCTTGAAAACTTGGATGATGAATTGCTGGAACTACCTGTCAATGGTCAGTTCCCAAAATTTTATTTTCAAAACTAGAGATATTCGCCTCTTGCTCATTATAAATATATGGTGTGTGTGTTGAAATTTTTATTTGAATTTTTCAGTTATCAAAAGAGTCCTTTTTCACAGAACTATATTTTGTTTAAGAATGAATCCATTCCCAATGGAAGGAAAAGCTACTAGTCTACAGGTCCTCAGCACCTTTCCAACAAGGCATTTTCCCCTGTTGGAGCCAATGTTGTTTCTCACTGTATTGTGGGTTTCAATTGGTCAAGGTTTCCCAAGAACAGTGAACTTTGGAGCCACTTTCCTAGCCATAAAAGATCTCATAACTTAATCAGACCCTCTCCATTTCCTAGTGCTCCAAAAGAGGTTTCTAATGGTATATAGAAGTCCAAGAACGAACTTCTGGATCAAAAGTTAGAGCATGTTGAAGATCACACTTGTAAAGCCTTGAAAACCAAGAAAATAACTAAGTATGAGGGAAAATATCACATATTGGGGGCCCTGGGCAGAATAAGCCCCATACATTGCAATCCTGCATATCAGTAGCCCTGCAGTCTTGCAATATAGGCTTATCGATGATCGGCAAGGGGCAATCCCGCAATCTCGCATCCCACAATCCCACATTAACAACATACCGATGGATCAAAGGGATGCCACTCTAAAAAAATTGTGGGGGCGCAATTATGTGATGTAGTGTAACATCGTCAGGGGAGGCTGAAAAGAGTTAATAAAGTAAACACAGAACAAAACCAAGGTCAGGCCACCCCCTTTCTCTCTCCTCCACGTGAAATCAACGCATCGACATATCGGCGATCAGCGCATCGACATATCGGCGGAGCAAAGGGTTTCCACTCTAAAGACCATGGCGGGGCCGATTCTGCGATACAATGTAAAAGTTCTAGGAAAGGCCGAAAACCGAATTCCAAGGAATTTCATGAAAAAACAGGATCAGGCCACCCCTTTCTCTCTCCTCCACGTGGTGGTACGAGATATTGACGATGGGCAGGGTCACATTCTACAATCACGTATTATCGGCGATCGTAGGAATAGAGGGGCTACCTCCCCAAAAAGCTTGCTGGGTTGCGATTTAGTATAAGATCGTCGGGGAAGGCCGAAATTATTTAACAAAGGAAACCCATGCAAAAACAGGGTTAGGCATGCCATTTTCTCTCTCTTCTTGGGGGCCACATGGCGCAATATGATTGGTCCTAATGGCTAACATGGCAGTTGAAGTCATTAATGACGTGGTAGTACAAAGGACACATGTAAAGCAGTTTCGACGTTTTTAGGGGTCCTATAGACGCATTTATGGTTGACACGTGTCACCACTCATAGCGTGACACTTGACAATGATGACATTATCCCGCATATAGGAGATCGCAGCTTCCTAGGGGAGAAACTTAAGGAAAAGTGAATCCAGCATGGGGATGCAGGATTCTAAGTAACAAAGAAAAATGCCCTTGGATGTGATGTTTCATAAGTTCTATTTGATAAAGATTTTGTGTCCGGATTTCAACCGATGTAGTAAAAAGGCATCATTGAGGGCGATTCAATTTATAAAAGGAAAAGGCCCCCGCACAACTGTTGATAGCCTTAGCACCCAAGGGATAAGTCCCTAGTTCTAACCCCCGGTCCTATGAGGAAAGTCACACAAGGGGCTATAATAAAGAGGGGCTAAGGGGGAAATAAAAAGGTGCACGTTTTTGCCTATTGCAGAGGTAAAAAGCTCACAGCTAAGAGACTTCATTGTTACACTACATCAAGGCACTGATAGTGCGGGACAAAGGTTTAAAGGGCATGATGGGTCAGCATCTATGGTTTTAATAAGAACAAGTGGTGCATTCAAAGAACGGGATGGGCTGATCCAAAAGAAGCCCACTATGACAACGTCCGGGAGTTAGCACCAAATGAAATAAAGGAAGAAAAGACATAGGCTGGTGAAGTAGTGCAGGAAGCTATACTTTAGGTAGAAAAACTCCTGAAATCAAGATAATTGTAGGATGGGCAAAGAGATCTTTGTATATTTTGCATCTTATGGTTATTTATTTGTTGTACTATAATGTGCCTCCTTTCCCGAGGCATTTAATTCTGTAATATTTTGGGCCACAGAGCCATTGAGTATTGATATGTGAATGCAAGTACCTGTAATTATATCACAGATTCACTTGTCTCAATACTGTTGATGCATATACTTGTGTGGACTATTGAAATCATATATTTAAATCTGCAACACATGAATCATAACATTCAGCGCCTCCTTCATCCATTATTTCTGCTTGTGACTCAAATAAGTATAGAAATCGTTAATGCCTCAAGATCTACGTGTTAAATGTATAATTCTTGAAGCCTTATGCTTTATGTGATGATTTTTTCCTTCTCTTTGTCCTCTCTCATCATCTTTGCAAAATCTTATTAAGCTGTAAGCCATTGAACTACTCGGCCTCTGCTATTTTCATGCATAATTCTGAGATCTGAATTTGTGAGGAAGTACCAGAAATTCATGTCTTATTTATTTGGATAAATGAACCAACCCATTTCCTTTATATATAGGTATCTATAGAACATAAGTGATGTCTCCAGTTTCCTGTAAATAATTTGAGACACACAAATCTAGATGTGCCTAGGCACTGGTCTTGTAAGGAATCCAAGGTTGTCTTTGGTATCAACAACAGACACAAAGGAGGATTGGTGTCTTGGTCTTGGAGGAGAATGTTGACACCTAATCATCAGGATTGGGTGAATAAGTGTAATTGATGTAAATAAATAATGGAAAATATGAAGAGTCACCGAGAGATGAAATGAATAATCTCTCCCTGATGTATATGATAAAGACCAACCTGAATGAATATAAAGATTTGATTTTGAGGAGTTACTGCCTAGTCTGACATGGTATCAGAGCCAGTGCCATTTTTGGCTTCCCTCTGCTTTGTAACTCCCTATTCTACCTATGTTCTGCATTTTTTGTAGGCTGACATCTCTGTCACATCCTTGCGAAATCTCATTCATTGTTGAAGTGCGTTATTGCATTGAAGGAGTCGATTGGAGCTAGTTGCTACCTGGAGGTGCTGTGGAGTGAGTTGGGGTCGAAACTCTTGGCGCTGCTGGTGTCTCCACGCAGGAGGAAGGAAGGCCGAGACTTATGACTATAGAAATTATCCACGGAGGAATGGTAATTGATCACTGTTGCGTGGGATCGTTGCTTTATTGGTAAACTAATCACTCCTCACCATATTCCAGTTAATTCTCTTCCAAATCAATTTCATACATTGAACTCTACTTCCATTTCCATGCTCACCGCACTCAGTTGTTTTGAAGTTGTGGTATACGATATGGTTTTACATTGTTTTGAATCTGCAGTTGTAACGCCATACCATATTATTGTTGCACATATTCCCGAGCCAACTACCAAATTTAGCTCTCTACTCCTATGTAACTACTGGTATTTTCCTGCCATTATACTCTATCCCTCTGCATTCTATTTATCTATGCGTTAACTCCAAGACTGTGTGTAACTCCTATGTGTTGGTGGAAAATCATTTTTAATGGACTTTGCAGAACTCATATGCATCCTTGAAGCAACTTCACAATGATTTTGAAAGGGCCGCTAGTTGAATTATTCATGGATTTGAAGACTAATTTTTTTTACCTCTGCTCTTATTTTTTTCTCGAAAACTCTTGTTCTACGAAGGTTAAGTGTTCTTGTTGGTCTGACCTTCCGGAATAGTTGAATGGTCTGTTGCATACCTGGGGTGCTGTGTTGATATGTGGCTATTGGGATGCGAGCCCAATTCTAGTATTTTACCTCTCTTGGTGCCTATGACCTCTAGTTCGTATTTCATGAAGGGAGCAAAAATGGTGCAATGAGTGTGGAAATCAGTGCGCCATTTAAGATCACCATTTTTTGATATATAATTGCCTCCTATGTACTTATTAGACTACTACTTTGAATATGCATTGATTTGTTATGTGAGTTATGCAACTCTGATTCCTGGTCGCAGTACATTCTAAATGAACCAACATATTGCGTATTTCCTTGGTGATGAAACTTCATATGGTGGATTTAAGACTGCTGGTTTTAATATACTGCTATTTTAATTATCCCTCATTTTTTTTCAAAGTTAAACAAAGTTTGCCACCAGAAGTACAATTTTTTACAGTTTATTGCCAGAAGTAATTTTTTTACAGTACACAGATTTTACAATGCATTCAATCATATCCATTGTGGGAATAGTTCTCACTGGCAAGGAGAACTATCTTGAGTGGTCCGAGATGATAAAACACACCCTCATTTTCAATGAGTTGTGGAAAGGAGTGTGTGTTGGAGACGGAGACAAAGAGCCAGAACAACCTACCTCAGACAAAGAGTTCGCCATTTGGGAAAATAAGAACAACAAAGCATATGCATTAATTGTAGCATCTATAAGTGAAGAGGTGAGTTGCCATATTTCACCATTTTCAACTACTTTCGAAGCGTTACAAAAGCTGAAAGTACTCTATGACCTACATTCTGCACTTGAAGTTGTTCAACTCATGATTAAACTCTTCACTCTTGAATTACAAAATAATGATCCTCTTGCTCTTGCATCCGAAGTAAAATCTATAATGCATGATATCAAAGCCACTAAGGTTGAATTGGATATTCCTCTTATCATTTTTCTCAAGGAACTTTATCATACTTCAATTATCTTGAGTCATTGCAAGAAAATGGAAATCTCAAAGATATTACCTTTGACTCTCTTGTCAAAAAATTTGCGGAAAGAGAGAAAGCTTTTGGAAAGAAGACAACCCCTGAATCTTCTGAAGAGGCTGTGTGCCTTGCTCATAAAGAAAAGAATCTTGCCCAAGATTCTTCCAAAGGAAGAGGTGGTCGAAGAGGAAGAGGAATATATTTCAGAGGCAGGGGGGCAGACACTCTCAAGGAGAAAAGTTAGATTTGCACTGCATAAGCTGCAAAAGAAATGGATCACATGATGCCTCCACATGAAAGTTACCTTGGGACAAAATTGAGCAGCAAAGAAACCAACCCAAAGGTAAAACTAATGAAACAGACAAAGGTAAAGCACCTGAATCCGCTCATTATGTTGTGGCACAATGTAATATTGGAGTAAATGAAGACTTATTTAATGCTTCACTTGCTTCTTGTAAAAATGATTGGTTGCTTGATTCAGGATCAACTTGCCACATGAATCATAGAAATATTTTTTTGAAGAATTTATTGACAATGTTGATGGAGCAGTATACTTTGCAGACCAATCAAAAATCAAGCCATCAGGGCTTGGCACAATCAAGCTGAAATTGCCTAGTCTTCCAGACTTTCTTCTGCATCATGTTCTATATCTCCCACAGCTGAAGAGAAACTCGCTGTCCTTGGTCCACATCCTCCAGCAAGGTCACTCCATTCATATTTTTGATGGCAAGCTTGAGGTGAGAAAAGCATCTGACCACTCACTTGTCATGAGGAGGATAGAAGAAGAAAGGCTTCTCAAGTTGCACGGTACCTCTGCTCGTGCACAAAATTTCTCATACAATTCTCATTATGAAGAAGGTACACTTCCATCAAGTTTATTATGGCATGCTAGATTTGGACATTTGAACTATGACAACCTCCGC
>APFE030334863.1:47372-59570 GCA_000404065.3 Pinus taeda | reverse complement strand
TCAAATCACACCCATCCTGAATGGTGACCTCAATGGTCACTGCCCAGCCAACTTGTGCGGCAGCGTAGCCCTCCGTGCACGATCATGAACCTTGTGACGTTCTATTTCTGCATGCAACTCCCATATCGTGTAGCTCCCAGGTAGAATAGTTTATAGTCCCATGCTCCCTTTCAACTACCTAGAGCACTGAGACTATTCTTCCTACGGCTAGTCATGTGGTAGCACCACCCGTGCGGGGTTCCATCCGGTCCTTTTTCATTGTTTGCAGAAGCATACTACCTTCTATTGTCTGGTCCTGCATCACGCACTTCGCCATTTGCAATGTGATGCCTTGATCACTACGCTTAGTGATATGCAGTCCAAGCCAAGGTAACAAAATAACTAGCTTATGGTGATAGTCTTCCAACTTTTCATTATCATCATACACATCTTGCCTTAACATCCTCAATTTTTCGACGAGAAATTCTTCCTTTATTTCGTCTTCCAGCTTCTTGATTTTTGCATTCATCAAAGTTTTTTTCTCCCTTAGCTGTACCGGTCTTTTTCAAGTTCATAGACTCCAAAGTTTCCCTGTTGGATTTCTTCCTCGAGTCTTATGTGTTCTATTTCTCGTGGCTATGTGATTACTTCTTTCCGGGCTTCGCGCACTGCTGTATCTATGGGTGCTACTACGCATGGACTCGGCTTTGCATTCTTCACAGAGATTACAGCCCCTACTTCATACCTCAGCTTTAGAAGTGCTCTCGTGGTCATGGTTTTGCACATGTTCCTATAGGCCCATAGAACTGTTGGTATGCGCGGGTTCTAGTCAGAGCATCTCACATGGTGGACCTTATTCAATACTTTGCACACCTTGTCAAAGGCTTCCTTGTGTATGATTTTTAGCATGCTAGGTCTTATCATACTTCGTTGTTCACGCACTTGTCTTGCTTGCTTCTGCTTGTTGTTCCTGTTTCCCATCATGAGAGCGATGTGCATTCATGTGGGCTGCGAACCATATGCCTATACCCATCTAGAAAGGTTGGCACATCATCTTTCTTCATTCACGTCATTCCCTAAAACTCTGCTGGTTCGTACCGCACCACCTTGCGAGCGTAGCACACAGTTCCCATTTCAGAGCGTCGAAATGCTGCTATTCTGGTACATCTTTTTCAAATTTATTCAGGAAACCATTTACTGATGTCAGTCCATCATACATAGGCATATCCATTGCCTCTGTTGCTACACAATGTAGTGACCTTACCATCATGTTGCAATTTAGCGTGGTTACCTCGTGTAACCGGTTATGCCATCATTTTATTTCTTCATCCGAATCCATAGTACAAGAGCTTTCATGCTCCCATGAGATCCTGCCATCTGCTGTTAGATTCACCCAATCCTGCTCCCATGCGGTTATATAGTAGATATAGTCTAGATCATCCTCACTAGCATCATCACGCACGAGTTCTGTGTAGCGCGATCCTTCTGCAGGGTCTAGAGGTACCACTACGCATAGTGACTTTTTCTCAAAAATCATCTTGCGCTTCTTGAGAATTATCACCCCATTCATATCAATGGCCTAGTTTATTCCCAATAGCGTGAGATAGGGATTGTTGTCATCAAAAATCTCTATCACTTTGAAATCTGCAATTGCACTCACACCTTCAATGTCCACCGTTACTCCCTGCAATCTTCCCATTGGTAGGATCTTTTGCTAGTTCGCCATTCACAATTGAATAGGAGACCACTGTAATGCGGTCCTGCCCATGCGTTCCCATGTCTTCTTTTGCAATATATTTGTGTCCAATCCTAGATCTAGAATTACTTGATCCATTTCATACTCCTCGATTTGCGTAGTCAATCTCATTTCCCTTCCTGTTTGCGATGTGTGCTTCCTAAGCTCCAAGACTACATGCCATTCTCCTATCCCAGCACACCTAGTGATAAGTTCTTGTAGTCCCTTCATAATTTTTTTGTCGCGCAATAGCTTCATGCATGTCTCTAGAAAGGTAGTGAGAATTGAGGGATCCATCTCCAGTTCTAGTTGATCCTTACTACCTAAAGTGGAGGCCTCTCTGAAGCTCTTCTTACCTTCCATGAATGCCTCCTTCGCATGCTCCAATTCAAATTCAGGCTCCTTTGTAGGATCCTTGTGAACCCATGCACCTTCTTTAGGCTACTTGCCCTTGTCATCTCCTGTCGTGATACTGCTTCGAAGCACGATGCTTACATTCAGGTCCTCTTCGTGCGGCTCAGACCCCATCATTTGTAGGTACTGAGTCAGGGGAGGCTAGAGTATTCCTTTATCGCACAACCTCACTATCAGTGTAGGACAATCCTCCATCTCATGATCGAACTAAGTACAATATAAACATGATGCTCTCATCAGATTTGTATAATTGTGAACATAATGCCCTGGCCCTCCACAATTGTAACAAATCAACTGTCTGTGACCCTTTCCTGGTCCCATTCCACCTCAACCTCGTCTATGCCCTTGAAATCCGATGCACGCCATCCCTTAATTTTGATCGAGGGCTCACATTTCAGTCTGCACCCTATAGGTAGGGGTCTGATCCATCATCAGTTCATAACTTCTACAGGTGCACTAATCATGGCCTACCGACCTACAAAAATTACAGAACAATTGCTGGGATGTCTACGTATACTTCTATAATAGATGAAAATTATTCGTAGCATGTTTTTGTCCTATCTAACAAATCATGCACCATAATGTAGGTGCCATGCTCGGTCCTTCTTGTGCCTCTGGTCTCAATGGCATCGACCTACCTCCCGCCAAGTCGTTTGCGAAGACTCCACAATGGTCCTTGTCGTGTCCTTGTCCCTTGCACTTTGTGAACCATATCTCCTTGCACACCTCTGGGAAAGTTGTCCTATCCTATTTTAAGCTCTGTATTTCCAGACACAAATTTTTTAGTTGCGCATGGATTTTTGGACTCCCAAGCTCGGATCTTGTATTGGGGTCTCATGTAGTCTCATTGCAATCTCCAAAGCTTAAGCTTGGGTGGATAAATTTTGCTATGATAATGCCATCCTTAGATGTGGTGTTAGTGATGCTACAAACCATGCGTGGTGCTACCCATCTGTCAAGGTCATATTGGCTTCGTGAATCATACCCTTCAATCTCTGATCCAGCTCCTAGGAGGTCTCGCCTCGAAGCATTGTGATTTCCTTAAACTTGATAATCGATTGTGTCTCTGATTTTGGCCTGCCAAATTCCATGTTTAGTGCAACATGGATATCTGCAATCCCTGCATTTGGATTGTCATTGGAGTGCTTAATGTACCATGTCAATGCGTGATACTGCAACACGCTTACCAATGTTGCCTTCTTTATGTTGTCATCCATGACTCCTTGTGCTTCCCATACAGCCTTTACTACGAACCAGAATTGGTTCGGATCTTTGTTCCCTACTCCTTTGAATATCGACAACTTTATTGTGCTCGCAATACTAAACTGTGGTAGTGGCGGAGATGGGGGTGAAGATGGTGAAATTGGTGGTGGTGTAGGTGGAGCTGGTATGCATGGAATTCGTTGCCTTATCAAACTAATCATGATTCTCGAAGAAACTTTCGCGAGCTCTTCCTTGCTTTCTCACGGAGGTACTATCAAGGGGCTAATCTCTAATTCTTCTCTACTTCCATTTCTGTAGATCTTCCCACTTCACATAGCCCCAAACATCAATTTATTCGCATAACCCGCTTTTTGCATAGTAAAATTTTCATCCAAGTGTTCAAAGATTTAATGTACTTACCTTGCGGTCCTTTGAGGAAACGTCATTCCACCTCTCTGTAGCTGACTGACGTATCTACCATGAACTCGGTGATAAACCCTTCTATAATTCGATCGAGTCAATGGTCCACAGTGCACACGATCTTATCTTCTGATACCTCATTTTTGCGCAGCAACTTCGGAGTCCACACAATTGGTTTGTTGAGCCTACACCTTCCCTAACTGTCCACTAGCTTCGCAATACAACTCAGAGGGGAAGGATACAAAAAAAAAATCATGGATTTCTGTATACATGTAGTGCTCTAACCAATGTTCCTTTGATACTCACGGATTCCTATTTTCCTGCATCGTGAACTCGTGAATCTTTTTTTCTAGCCACTTTTCAATTTATTTCTTTGTTGGATTCCAGTGACATGACATCAGACATCCCTTGTGCAAATATCAGTCCCAGCAATGGAACCATTTGTTACCTTGTTGGGGCCTGACCTAGGTTTAGAGGTGATTTAGCCAAACAAATCCCGGTACTACTAGACCTTTCGACAACAGTTCACATAGCGCGGACTCAGGTCTCATGTTGGGTCCCTATAATACTAGTGATTACCCCATTATTATTGTAGTTGCATCCATTATTAATATTGTTGTGCCCCTATTATCCCCATATTGTTATTATTGTTCCCCATCGAATCCCTCTATTGTTATTTTTGTGGCTTTATATTATTATTGTTAGGTTGGCTAGGTTATATTGTGACTCCTTAGACTCCTATATATAGAAAGGAGGTTTTGTCATTTGAAGAATCAAATAATTGTTCATTTATGTAATGTAAAGGAGGTTGTCCCCTCGAAGAGGCTAAATTCTAAGGTGTTGATCTATCTTTTCTAGAGCTGGTTTCATAACATTTGGTATTAGAGCTTGGGATTCTAGGGTTTCGCTGCTCCAAACAGGTCATCGTGGCATTGTCGCTATAACTTTTTTTCTGTGATGTTTCAAAAGCTAAAAAAAAACTCATTTGATAAGAAATCACACTAAATATCGGATTTAAATTTCAAATCTTTTTGCGCTATATTGGCGGAGATATGATCTATGGAATTTGGTCTTTTTGTAGACTCCTGAATTACATTCTAAATAGGTGACCTGGGGAAAATCATCATAACATTCTCTCTGAGCATCAGATTGAAATTTCATCAGACGATATAGAAAGAGGATGGACTGTAGTTTCTTGTATATATTTTTCAGAGCCAAAGGTCGAAACAGTGACTCGTGGCACATTGTGCAAGTTCGCTCTATTAAACTAGTTTATAATCAGGTTATTGTGGGACATTTTGCATAACTCTTCCTTGGAAAATCCAATTTGGATCAGACTAGTGGCATTGAAAAGGGGCCATAGAGGGCTAATGCAAGTTGGAATTCTAAAACTAGAGGATCTGCAAGTACAGAGATACATCAGAGGCAATATCGAACTCCTACAAAGTGAAAAAAGCTGTGTAGATTCTTTTAAATTTTTGCTTAAGATTGGTTTGAAAATTTATTTTCAAGGAATTCAAAGGGCATATTAGAGAATTATTATTAGTAACTTATGCCCTAAGGAAAGAAAATTCAAACACCTAGTAAGCAACTTGAAATCTCTAGCATGACTCATGAAGAAGAGGAAGAAATGCTACATGATATATCAAAATTATAGGAACAAGTGCAACAAATGTCACACTCACAAAAGCTAACATAAGCTAAGATAAATGGTTTGGAATGTAAGATAAATGGAATGGAAGCTAAGATGGATGATTTGAATATAGATTTGAAGACAGATTTGAAGAGAGACATGGCAGATTTGAAGACAGATTTGAAGACAGACATGGTAGATTTGGAGACAGATTTGAAAAATTTTCTACAAGAAATACTTACTAATGGTGAAAAGGTAGTAAATGAAACTCATGTTGCGAAAAAAAGAAATGTTAATCATGATTTCATAGACTCTAATGTGGGATCGAAGACCCACCATATTCCAAAAATCGATATGAGGAAGTTTGATGGCAAGGATCCCGCAACATTGATATTACAGATGGAGCAATTTTTCGATCTCAATAATGTGCAAAACACTCAAAAGGTACGTATTGCAACTTTATATTTGGAACCAAATCAGTTTGTATGGTATCAATGGCTTTGCTCTCGTAAACAATTTATCACTTGGCCAATTTTTACGGAAGAATTGATAGCACATTATGAGGATACAAAAAGCAACACTTTTTTTAGCCAATTGATAAGTCTCAAACAAAAGGGTTCAATAATGGAGCACATTGAGGAGTTCCAAAAATTGAACATAAGGGTAAAAAATATTCCAGAGGAGCATAGGATTTATGTGTTCATAGTGACTTTAAAGGATAATATCCAACATGATGTTCGCCTTTGGGAACCTAATTCATTAGGGAAGGCATTCAAATTAGCAAGAAAAATGGAAAGCAAAATTATGGCAACAAGGAAGCATATCACTCACAACTATAAATATGGAAGTGTTGTTGGCCCTAGTCTTCCACAACCTATAAGGTTGACACCACAAAAATTAGAATAAAAAAGAGCAAAAGGGCTTTGTTACAGTTGTGATATCAAATACACTAAAGGTCATAAGTGTGCTGAGAAGAAATTATTCTACATAGACTGTGAAGAGGAAGAAGAAAAGGAGTAAGAAAGGTCAAAAGAAGAGGATATACTCCAGGAACAAAGCATAGATAAGAAAAAATGAATCCGACCATGTCTTGTAATGGATTGGTTGGAATTACCACTCCTCAAACCATCAAGATAGAAGGACAAATCAAGAAGAAAAAGGTAATATTGTTGATTTTTTAAGTTATGGTATGTTCTATGGTTATAATAGTTTTCTTCGTTTTCTTATTATATTCCACATATTAGCAATCACATGTACATAAAGCAAAGTGCAGATAGAACATTAAACGATCGATAAAAAACAAGCCAAGACAAGAGACACAAGATGTGGCGGCTAGCCAGGGACAAACCCCACAATGTGTGGGGAAACCCTTTGATCAAATCTTCTTTTACCTTCAATAATATAGCAGAGAGAAATAGTACAATAAATCTGATTCATATTAGTAGTAGCAAACCCTAGACCAGTAGCATCAACATTAGCGACTTCACCATCAAACTAGGGCAAACGATATCTCACAAACCGACCATCGAATTGGCATGATTCCACCACCAAACATTACAGCTTCTAGAGGAGGTTTAGATGAACCTAAAACACAGTTCAAATGAAGAGATCTTCTAGTCCACACAAGTCAATCTTTATTTTTGTAGTGGTAGCTTCAGTTTTGGAAGGTTCTAGCTTCAAACTAGAGTAATCGATATCTTGCAAACCGTCCATCAGATTGACTTGATTCCACCACCAAAAGTTGCAGCTTCTAGAGGAGGTTCAAATGAACCTATAGTGTAGTTCAGATGAAGAGATATTCTAGTCCATGCAAGTCAATATTTACTTATGCAGTTCCAGCTTCAGTTTTGGCAGCTTTCGGCTTCAAACTAGGGCAGTCAATATCTTGCAAACCGTCCGTCGAATTGACTTGAATCCACCACCAAAAGTTGCGGCTTCAAAAGGCGGTTCACATGAACCTATAGCACAGTTTAGATGAAGAGATATTCTAGTCCATCCAGGTCAATGTTTACTTCTACAGTTGCAGCTTTAGTTTTGGCAGCTTCCGGCTTCACATGTGTGAGAGAGAGACCCTTTTCTGTGCAGTAGAGAAGAGACCCTTTTCTGTGTTGTAGAGAGAGAGAGAGATGTGATGAGATGAACGAGTCCAAATGAGGAAAGTCCTCCTATATTTATACACAACGTTGGTGTTTGAATAGATGCGACTATTGGGCTTCTGAGCCTACATGAGTTGTAGGTTGGATTGATAATAATTCCATAATCAAAATAAATTCATATCTCCATGAATACTTATCGGAATCAGATGATATTTATCTCAATCCTACACCTCTCGATGAGAGGAATCTAATAAAAATATTATCAACCATGAATAAGATGACCCACATGAAGTTTTTCTCTGGTTGCCAATTTTAACACTCCCTCTCAACTAGGGAGAACTTCATCTGCAATCTATCTATTGGTCATTACTATTCATCCATCAAATGCATTGCCCTATACAACCTGACACTTGCCCTGCTCTGCTCTATTCTGACTGTTCTTCTTTGTCTTGTTCTACCCTGTACTGAACTGTAATGTTTTTCTCTGTTTTGCTCTACTCTTGCATTGTTCTGTTCTGCGTTGCTTTCGTACGAATTAGAAATGATCGAGGATGTATCATACTGACTCAAAGTCGGTCTCAGAGTATGTACCACTAGTCCCAAACCAGTCTCAACTAACCCAAAGTCGGCGTCATAGTGAGTACAACTCCACTGGTCTCAAACCAATATCATCCTCCACTAACTCAAGGTTAGTCTTGGAGTGCGTACCACTGGTCCCAGACCAGTCTCAACTGACCTAAAGTCAACTTCATAGTACGTACCACTCCTACTACTAGTCCCAGACTAGTATTGCAGTCTCAGAGAGTGTACCACTGGTCCCAGACTAGTCTCAACTGACCCGAAGCCAGCGTCATAGTGTGTACCACTCTCACTGGTCCCAGACAAGTACTACACTAACACAAATTCAATCTCAGAGTATGTACCACTGGTCCCAGACCAGTCTCAACCGACCTGAAGTCAGCTTCATAGTATGGTAAAACTCCTACCTCTGGTCCCAGACCAGTATCATTGATCCCAGATCAATGGAGGTCATCCTAGCGAAGGGAGTACAGTAGATACAATGATGCATCCATCGGTACTACTATGGTCCCTAACTTCATTTCCCTACTCATTGATCATAAGAGAGGTACATCCCATGAGTCCTAGACTACATTGGTAGGATGCCTTGACAGGAGAACTAATCAATCCTATCCTCACAGGAGAACACATCAATCCTTCTACAATCGCCATGGAGAACATATCAATCTAGGCTGCCATGGATAACACATCAATCTAGGCCTCATAGGAGAACACATCAATCCTGCTACAATCGCCATGGAGAATACATCAATCCAGGCCTTATAGGAGAACACATCAATCCTGCTACAATCGAAATGGAGAGCACATCAATCCAGGCCTCACAGGAGAACACATCAATCCTGCTACAATCGCCATGGAGAACACATCAATCCAGGCCTCACAAGAGAACACATTAATCCTGCTACATAGGAGATTAATCATCTTGTCCCACAAGAGAGCGAATCATCTTGTCCACAGGACAGTGCATCATCCTATCCATAGGAGAGTGAATCATCTTATCTCACAAGAGAGCGGATCATCTTGTCGCACAAGAGAGCGAATCATCTTGTCCATAGGAGAGTGAATCATCCTATCCACAGGAGAGAAAATCATCCTATCTCACAAGAGAACGAATCATCTTGTCCAGTGTGCACCACTGGGGGAGGGTGAGTCACCTTGTGGTCATATGTTGCTCCAGTAAGAACCGTAAGCCCTTAGAGCTCCCAGAGCTCAATGTATGTAACATGCAGGACCCTTGTACAAGGGTTTCTTGACAACTCCAAGTCTTTTGGGAAAATCACAAATTAGATCTTTCCTCAGGGCTTTGACAAGGTGTATTGACCTGTACATCATCTTAATGCAATGGTTCCTCCTTTCTCATCGACTTACCACATCCCAGATGACGTTTATCTGTTGGAGAAATCGACGAATACGAGATTCCTCAATAATCGAATCCCACCTCTGGTTTTTACAAAGAATCACAGTGGTATGTGTTCAAATAGCTCACTGAAGAGCTTCCCCAACCAGGTAGCTTCATATGAGATCATACTTGTAGATATGTATTCGGTCTTAGTGGTGCTTATGGCAACTGACTTCTACTTCCTGCTCATCCATTATATCGAAGTAGAATCCAAAGAGAAACATCACTAAAAAATGCTCCAGTGATCCTCCACACTACCTGCCTAATCAGAATTCAAATAATCATGCAATTTCATATTTCTGGTAGTGTATCTCAATCCATTAGTAATTGTGCCACAAAGATATCTTAGAAGATTCTTGGCATCAATCCAGTGAGGCTCAACCAAATATGAGCTCACAATGCTCACTACAAAACATATGTTCGGACGAAGGTTCACTAAGAACATCAATGCGAATGAGTTTATGAAACTCAAAGGCATTTCCCAAATCTGGTCTGACATCATTACCATATAACTTCTAAAAGTTAAGATCCTCGAGGTAGTCATAGGCTTGCAGTCCATCATACCGAATCTTTCCAATATATTTACCAAATATTTACCTTGAGATAGGAAAATTTCCCTTGGCTTCTGCCATACTTCAAGTCCTTGTTCCTTCATTTCAAATTCAGAAGCCAACTCCCTCTTACATTTGTGAATGAGATGGTCTGCACCTGTTAGAAAGAGGTCATCCACATACAACACTAGTATGAGAGGCTTTTCATCATCAACCTTAAATAAAGGTTAGGATCGGCTTCACTACTAGTGAATCCCAGCTTCATCAAGTAGCTATCAATTCTCTCATACCATGCTCAGGGTGTTTGCTTCAGCCCATAGAGAGCCTTCTTCAACCTGCATACATGAGATTTTCGATCATAAATCTCAAATCCTTCGGGTTGCTCCACACAGACCTCTTCTTTGATCGAACTTTGCAAGAACGCGATCTTGACATCCATCTGATGTAGGTTCCATCCTTGTGAAGCCACAAGGTCTATAATCAAGCGGATGGTCTTATATCTGGCAATAGGTGCAAATATCATAGTCTATACCTTCCTTCTGGGATAAACCACGAGCAACAAAACGAGCCTTATACTTTTTTGTACTTCCATTTGCTGCATGCTTTATCTTGTAAAGCCATTTTGAAGTAACAATTGTCTTGTCCGGGGTCTGGGAACTACTTCCCATACATCATTCTCCATAATAGACTCATATTCTATGGTCATAGCATCCTTCCATACTTAATTCTTGGCGACATCTGAGAATGACGAAGGCTCATTTTGTATGATCGTGCTCATGATGGTCAGGTATCCCTGATACCTGTTAGGTTTCTTACTTTGATGGAAGGTTCCTCAGGGTGCAGCATGTCCTTCAGTATCATCAAGTATCCCCCTAAGCCATGAAGGCCTCTTCCTAGAAGAGGAAGGCTCATGTGGCTCAAGATCAATCAGATCCATGGGTTCTTCTACATCAGGCATTGATTAATCATCCTTTTCTTTTAGTTCCCTGGTGTCGGCTTCTTGAGAGCTTCTTAAAGTCGGAAGATTTTCCACCTTGCTAAGATCCATATCTTCGTCAAATGTGACATCATGACTAATCATGACTTCCCTTTGACCAACGGTGAACATTTCTTCAGGAGTCTTGGAACCCAATGCTTGATGAGGGCATTGATTTTGTACATATACGACGATGTTTGTAGTTTCAGCCCATAGAAACTTCGAAAGTCTTTGATCATGTAGCATGGCCCGGATAGCTTCCGCAATCATGCAGTTCTTCCTTCCCACCACACCATTATGCTCAGGAGTATGTGGTGTAGTAGTCTCCCTCTTAATGCCTGTAGGAATTTACAGGGTAAGTTCCTCAGACAGAACACCAAAAGGACACCGCTCACAAACAGATCACAGATCAATACACCAGTATTTTGACGTGGTTAAAGCCCTCAGAGAGGGAAATAGTCCACGGCCTGCGCCAACGTGGCTACTACAGGCAATTTATTAATAAAAGAATGAAAATTTACATAAGCTTCTCTCATGCACGGTTAACCTACAAAGGACCCTCCATGCGCTTTAAATAGAATTCATGGACCAATCGGGTGTCAAGCCACGGATCAAGTGTCGGTAATACCGAGGAGAGAATGAACCGTCGGATCACTACATATCGTGACCGTCGGATTGTAAGTTACAAAATGTACAACGTTAAAGAAACACACTTTACCTAACTCTATACCTAACTCTATACTAGACCAAGTTGAACTTAACTATTTCCTATGTGTCGGAATATCCTAACATCCCCCCTTAAGAACAACTTGGGATAGGATTGAAGGATTTACAAATATGACACAATAGGAGAAGGAAGGAGGCACTAGAGCCTATCCCCCCTTAGTGACAACTTCCTGAACTCCAAGCATATATCGAAGTTTAGTTAACTTCGCCTCTGTGAGAGCCTTTGTGAAGATGTCTGCAACCTGATCATCTGTTGAACAATATTGCACTTCAAGAACATGGTCATGAATGAGCTTGCTGATGAAGTGCATGTGTAGTTCAATGTGTTTGCTGCGCTGATGCTGAACTGGATCTTTGCAAAGCTGAATGGCACTTTGATTATCACACCAAAGTGTAGTCGGATGCTGCCGCTCAAAGCCAAATTCTGATAGGATCTGACGAAGCCACAAGGCTTCCTTACCAGCTTCCACGGCACCACGATACTCTG
>APFE030334863.1:7696-18703 GCA_000404065.3 Pinus taeda | reverse complement strand
ATCATGGATTTGGCTTCATCACTTGGAAACTTCCATGGAATGGTGGCAAACTACTTTCCATCCAAGGAGATTCGAAGCCAAACCATCCTCACTTAACTTGGAATCAGTTTGGTGAATGAGTTGGACAGAACCTTCGGAGGCTTGATTAGTTCAAAACTTTGCCCAAAATGGTTGTTGCGATTGTGACTCTGGGACAGAGCGCTAATGGTGCGCCCTTTCAATAGGATTTTCCCCATTGGCGTGGGCATAACACAGGGAACCAGCGCTAATGAAAAAATTGCTGTTTTTAAGGGCAATGAGCAGGAAATGTCTTAAGGGCATATGAAGCTCATGTTTAGAGGTGAATAATGCAAGTGGTTTCAAGTCTTGTCACTTCTCACAAGTCCCGGAATGGGTCCTCCAAGATGCGGGAGAGGGGTAACAGGGACGGTGACAAACGGTGACAAATTACTGTGTAACAGATGCCCCCTAAAGCATGAGGCCCGAGAGAGAGAGAGGGGTGAAGTGCTTTACAAGAACATGTGTGACTGAAACACTGCCGTCAGAGAACCTGCGAAAAGAAGTACAAATGATATCTCAAGCACATGATATATATGTGGTATGGGCGCAGCCATCCATAACAGAGTATAAAATTGGATCCCAAGCATGGACGCAGCCATCCAATGAGGATCTATGAATGGAATCAGGTATGGTCGCAGCCATCCAAGAAATGAGTCATGTAATGATTACAATAATCCACAAAATGCAACCCGGATCTCAATATGCACAATCCGGGGTCTTGCGCTCCAACTCGACCCGAACACAGTACAAGTTCAAGCATGTGAATATAGGAGTCGAAGTCGAACATGCGTAGAGTCATCCTATCGGAGGCCAATGATGAAAACCTCACGTCGAACACGAAGAACCTGCCATTGAGGCATGCAGGCCCCAAGGTACCTAAAGGGAGCCTCTAGGTCACCTTCCTGGATAATGAGTTGAAGTCGACAGGAAGTGATCTTGATCGAAGGTGGGCCATAATGTTTCCCACATCATCGACACGAGACAGAAAGAGACAATATGTTTTGTGTGAGATATCGGAGGGAGGTTGAGTATTCTTGCAGAGCCAACTTCTCTTGAACATATCGGCCAGCACAATGACGGATTTGGCAGTATTTGAGGTCAAATGATCAGGGGTCATGATGACGAGACGATGAGCAGATGAATGGTCAAATAGGATAAATCAAACCCATGGAGGCAAATGTGAAACAAGATGAGATGTCCCCACCCAGACACGAATGAAAAAAGTGCCATGTTCAAGAGCGACATACTGCCAATGACGACGATTATGATTCCTTTATTCCCCCACCATTTCTGGCGAGTACCTCGGTTATTTTTGGATGACAAGCTTGACGGGATAACATATGCTTGAAGAGCATCATTTCGACGGAATCCGATGTCATTAAGTTTTAACGAGTCTGACAAAGGAAGAACTTAGCGTCTTTTCATGTTTAGAGAGTTTGAAAAGACAGCGAAAAGAAGACACTAGGGGTGTCCTTTTTCGTAAAGTTGTGTCTCTTGAGCCCGAAAAAGTATAAAACGATGCTCGAAAGAACCGCCCGATCATTACGACCGAGGAACACTTTTCGTAAATAGTGACATTGATCCGAAAAAGTAAAAAAGCAATCGATATCACGTTGTTTCGTTTCCATTAATGAACCTGAAACGACAAGGGTCCGACGATCTTTTTCATTCTTTATACGGTCAGAAAAAGAGTTTAAAAACGACCGCCTCTTATTTACGTTTAACAATTCAAGAGGAACAACTCGGCAATCTTTTCATGTTTAGCGAGTCAGAAAAGAGCTAAAAGATGACTCCATAGTGACTTTTTCGTGTATTTACCGAGTCCGAAAAAGTATAAAATACAACTCATTTCACCGTCGAAGCTGTGTAAAAGACCTGTCGCTGCACAAGAAGTAAACGTAAAATCCATTTTCGACCAAAAATACATTAAAATATTCAGAAATAACCTTTTTAAACCAAAAACATGAGTTAAAAAACTTATAAATAGGGTGAAAATGTAAAATTAAAATTACTTTTACCATTTTACCTCTTGAAGAGTGAAAAGGGTCCATTTGGGAGGCAAACTTTAGGCGGCGATTATGACCAATCCGTGCAACCATTCGCGACCTCGTTAGTTCCAGGTAAGAGGCGCTTCCCTTAGCTCCATTTTTATACAATTTTTAATTCATTTAGTTCCTGATTGGGCCCCAGCAAGGGGGAATTTCAAAATTAGGGCTTCGCCCCATTAGCGCGGACCCGCGCTAATGGGGTGAAATACCCAAGGGAGTCGCGCCATTAGCGCGACTGTTTTAAGAACAGTCACGCTAACCGCGCGACCCAACTTTTTACATGTTTTTACCCGTTCAACTTGAAATTTCTCTGGATTAGAATTCGTCCAATTTCCTAATAATGGAAAATTTGTCCTTGTGGGTGTAGGAAACAGGTCAAAATGGTGGCAGAATGGAAAGAGCGAGAACATGACATTGTGGATGCCTCAGCCATTGAGGGTGAAGGGTGCATGAACGCCCTGAGGGATTGTGGCCTTAAGAAATTCTGCCTCACATCATACATGCAGTCGCAACCCGAGTTGTTGCAGTTTATCATTGATGCTTGGGACGTAGACGACCAAGTGTTCCGTCTGCGGAATCAGACCTTAGAGCTTGAGGTCTCCGATGTATACTTCATCACGGGATTGTCACGGAGAGGGGTGGTTCCTATTCTGACTGGTAGTAGACCTTCTGGGGAGAAGGTTGGTGAAGTGAAAGCTCGAGTGTGCCCAGAAGCACAATTCGGGCAGCGGAGTGCTAAGGTGTTAATCAACACCATCCGGGATTTGACTCTGAAAGCCATCCTCTTCACCATCACACGTGTAGCTGGGGTACAAGCACCCCATGAGGCCAGCAAGAACCACCTGATCCTAGTGACTGAATGCCTCAGTCTGGCCATTTTTAACTGGGCTGCAGTGGTGACTACTAACATTAAGAGGCAGCTCACCAATTGCAAGTGAGCGGAGACGAAACAGTTTGCATATGGCTCAATCGTGGTATCGTTCTTCCTGGAACGAATACCACTCTTCCAGATTCAGAGAGCTGTGGTGGTAGATCCATTGCCACAAGAGCCTAGAATGGCTCGCTGGGCAGCATTGATGCCTAGGAGGGGAGGAGGCCAGGAGATGTCATGGCATCCCGAGTTCTTCATATGGTTCCGACGACAGATAATCGTGATCCAGGATTGGCCGTATGCAGGGACCAGTTTCATGGGAGACGCAGACCTTCCACTACCAGAGGGGGAGGAATGGGAGGAGGAGCTATGTATGTACTCCTTGATTTTGATGGTTTTTCATTTTTTTTTTGTCTTTTTTAATACATGACTGTTTTAATGATGATTATATGCGTATGCAGATGTGAGCCCAAAGCGACCAGCCGGGCTATCCCCTACAGCGCAAAGAGGCCAACACGCAGCCGACCCACAGGCAGGAGGTGTCGTGGGGGAGGAGTTGATACAGAATCTTGAGGGGCTTGCCCAAGGGATTCTCGGTTATGCCAGATTGGCAGATGTTCCTTTCGCTTACCAGAGCATACAGTAGGGGTGCCGACTCGCGTCCATCGTATGTTGAGACGATTGGTGCGAGCGGTGATGTGTTATCATGAGCACCACCGTGCTTAGACTACTAGGCTTTAATTTTCTGCATAGTTTTTGAGAGACAATGTGTCTCAGATGTACGGAGAACACAGACTCTTCCAGACAGGACATTCTGCTTTTGAAGCGACTTATGCGCCACACGATATATATAGTATATATATATATATAATTATATATATATATATATAGATACACATGGTGTTTTTATAATTGTATCTTATGCTTCCTGTATTATGTTGATTTACATATTGTGCAAATGTCTGTCCAATACATAATTAGCTAATGCATCGGTTACTGCATTAAGTCTTGATCTTGGAATGTGATGATAAGTAATGTAATCAAAATCTCTTTCCAATAAATTAACACGTAAATACAACCTTAAAATGTGATGATCTCTGACGGAATATCATCCGTTGAGTTGGTGGACTACAAGTTGCGAATCTAAGTTTACAACCAATGAGCGGATTCCAAGGTTAATCGCCTCGGCTAATAATTCAATCACAGCACTATATTCAGCCACATTGTTCGTTGTACAACCCAGACACACCCCTTGAATATCTACTAACTCACCACGAGGATCGTAGATCACCCATGCCGCAGATGACAAGTTGCGGGTACTGCGGGAAGCATCATCAGTGAAACCAACGTAAGGTGATCCAGACATCTGTTCAAGAAGCAAAAGACACAATAAGCGGCAATCATGCTGACACACTGAGATAAAAACTAAATAAACACGCACACACAACACACTGCTGAAAGCATACGTATGTACAAAAAGAGAGAGTGTCGTAATATTTCTTGAGATAAAGCCCATTTCGGGGCCTGTCCAGGGGATTACCTTCATAATCTATAAGCTCATAGGCACCTTTTTGTCAAACTGTTTTCACAATATAGGGCCCATGCCACATAGGCTCAAGTTTTCCTGCTCCCAGCTTATCGTTAGCTTGATCATAGAGCAGTACTAGATCTCCCTCGATGAAAGAGCGGGGGTTAACAGCATTATCAAAGTGAGTTTTCACTCGCTTCTTCTGAGCTTCAATAGCTAGGGGGGCTAGACGACGAGTCTCATCTAGCCGTTCTAAGTAAAGAAGTACTCTTCTACACGGGTAGTATCGGGGAGTAACTCGACGGCTAATTTCAGTGAAGGAATCTCACACTCAATGGGAAGGGTCACCTCCAGTCCGTAAACTAACTGAAAAGGAGTGAAACCGGTGGCATCCTTCATGGAGGTACGGTAGGCCCACAAAGTGGAGAACAACATCAGATGCCAACTAGACTTGTGCATGCCAACAGTTCTTTGAAGAATCGTGACCAAAACCTTGTTCACGGCTTCCACTTGACCATTTTCCTGAGGATAGTACGGAGTCGAACTATCATGCCTAAGACCTAGCTAGGTTGTTAACTCGGCCATCATGTGATTACGAAAATGTTTTCCGTGATCAGTGACGATGGCTTATGGAGCTCCGAACCGCGAAATAACAGGATTAAACAGGAACTGCGCCGCGGTGTGACCGTCTTCTGACAATGTAGGCATCGCCTTGGCCCATTTCGTAAAATAATCGACAGCAACGATGATGTATCCATGCCCCCCGACTGAGCGAGGGTTACAGGTCACATAATCGATGCCCCATTTGGCAAAGGGGTCGACGGTTACAATGGAGTGCAGCGGAGCAGGGGGTGCATGCATCTTCCATTGGTAAATCTAGCATTAATGACAGGAACAGACAGCAAGAATGCAATCCTTGAAAATGGAGGGCCAGAAATAGCCAGCACGGAGGATTTTCTGTGCAGTGGCATATCCAGACATGTGACCACCACAAGCACCAGAGTGGCAGTTGTTTAGAACTCTCTCGGCTTCTTTGAAGGTTAAGCATTGACGAACAATAGAATCAACACCGAGACGGTACAGGGTGTCCCCAATGATGCGATATGGTTGGGATTGGTGTCGAATCCGTCGACGAGTGTCCTTAGAGGTCTCGGGACGGAAACAGGATGTCTGCAAGTAGACAATAATGTCCCCGTACCAAGGATCAAGGGTGCTGATAAGGAAAAGAGTTTCGTCTGGAATAGAATCCTCTATCTGAGAGGAGGCAGCAGTGGATGGCAAAAAACATAACAGTTCGGCGAAGACGAGTGATTTCTTAGACTTGGTAGCAGTGAATTGCAAGTCAAACTCTTGGAGGATGACGATTCACTTTGAGTATTTGCCCCCCAGCATTTGTCGTGACAGAATATAAGTCATGGGGTTGCAATCGGAGATCACCGTCGTAGTACGCAACAAGATATAGTGACAGAATCGTTGGACGGCGCAAACAGCAGCAAGGCCAACTTCTCTACATATGCATATCGAGTTTCTGTATCTAACAAGTTGCAGCTGAGGTAGTAAATAACATGTTCGATGCCATCGTCGTCATCTTGTACCAAAACCATACCTATGGTGGTATCAGCAGCGGCCAGGTATAACGTATAATCACGATGATAATTTGGAGGCCGCAACAAAGGGCGGAAACTAGAAGATTTTTGAGACGTGAAAAAGAATCCTCAGCTATGGCATCCCATTGAAATGGGGTTTCACGCTTAAGTAACCATTTGAAACCCTTTGCCACTTCGGCATAGTTTGGGATAAATCATCGTAAGAAATTAGCTTTACCCTGCAAGCTCTGCAGTTACCGCAAAGAAGCAGGGGGAGGAAGATTCAAAATTGCCTCGACTTTAAGGGGATCCAAGCAGATGCCCTCTCGGGAGACGATAAACCCGAGAAGTTGGCCAGATTCAATGCAGAAGACACATTTATGCGGGTTTATTCGGATATTATAGTGTTGGCAGCGAAGAAAAATCTCGCGAAGATGTGATGGGTGGTCCGAGTGCTTAGCTGAATGAGTGGGAAGGTCATCCAGATAAGGCTGTACAATGTGTCGAATATTGTGAAAGGCATAAGACATTGCACGCTGGAAGGTGGCGCCGGCATTTTTAAGACCGAAGGGGAGCTTTTTGTAAGCGAAAGTACCCCACGGACAGATAAAGGCCATCTTGTGTTGATTAGCGGGGGCGATATTAATCTGGTTGTAACCAGAAAAGTCGTCCATAAACGAATATATTTCACTGCCCACACATTTGTCAATGAGTTGGTCAATGAACGGTGCGGGGTAGTTATCTTTTGGGCAGGCTCGATTAATGTCGCAATAATTGACACAGACGTGAATGGTACCCTGCTTTTTATCTACAGGGACAATATTTGAGACCCAATCTATAAGTGGGATAGGATAAATAAACCCAGCTTTAAAAAGTTTTTCAACTTCCGCTTTGATAGCTGCTGCCTTACGGGGGTGCACAGGATGCAAACGCTGACGAACAGGTTTGGCCCCGGGATATGTAGGTATCTCGTGCACTACGATGGATGGATAGATACCAGGCATCTCTTCGTAGGACCACGCAAAAACGTCACAAAATTCAGGAAAAAGTGCTATATATATTTGAATCTCCTCAGGAGTGCAAGTGAATCCTATATAGATGTTCTCGACAATCCCTGGTTGACAGAGATGTCGATGGGTTGGGTCTGTGTGATGTTCCCTAAATTCCCTTCAAACGATGTTTGATAAATTTGGATGGGCGTCTGAAGAGGCTGTGAAGGGAGACATGGAGCAAACCGCTCGAGACAAGCCAGCGTTTCCCGGAGGGTAGGGAGAAACGAGGAACGGTGGTGAAGATGGGACCATGAACGTTCTTCAAGAGACATGGTCTCTATAATGGCCTTGTCGGAAGGAAATATTTCCTTTAACAGATCCGAGGAGGTGCATTCTCCAAACCAGGGTGGAAAATCATGTGAGACAAGAGCCCCACTTGAAGCAGCGGGTTCAGCATGAGGGGCCGATGCAGCAACGATTTCAATGTAGTTGAGCTCGGCTAGACTCAACGAAATCTCCTCACCCCACGATTCTATCTAGTCGACTGGGGGAAGGGCCCAAGGATCAGAACGAACCAAAATCATAGAGATAGAGGCGAGGTTGGGAGGTGGGAGGGAGAAAACACCCATAAGGGTGGGATCTTTGAAGAGCCCGACTCCCACACTCTCAAAAGGAACGAAGGTATGTTCAACGAAAGGTACATTTCCCTCTGAAGAGGAAGCGAAGAAGGAAAGTTGGTCGACCGTGACAATTTTCCCTTGGTGAGGGAAACGGATGACATAGAAGAGGGATGAAGCCACGGCACGCATGGCATACGTCCAACTCCGGCCCAGAAGGAGGTTGTATGTGAGATTTGTGTCAACGACCTCAACTTCCACTTCCACGGTTTTCCCTTCTAAGGTGATTGGCAATCATTGAAGAATACCATAAGGACGAGATTCTCTCCCATCGAAAGCTTCCAAAGTCGTAGGAGACTGGCTCAGAGTCAGAGACCCGATCGCTTTCCAACAAGAAATAGACATAATGCAAGTCGATGCGCCCTCATCGATAACTGTACGATGAATTGTTTTTGAGTTGATGATGACTTGGATAAGAAAAGCAATCTGATGAGGCAACCTCAGGACATGGCTCTCAAGATCGAAGGTAATCAGATCCAAATCTTCCAGGTCGTTGCCACCGATGGCCGATAGCAGGGACTTCCTCTGAGGGGGGCAGCTTTAGAGAACTTCTAAGGCAGACATAGCCGACGGAGCCTGCGTTAAGTCCTCTACGATGCTATAGTGTTGGGCAGCACGAGCATTCGAGTTGTAAGAAGATCGCCTGAGTACTCATTTAGGAGGGGGTCGGATGGTCATCTCAGTACTTGGTCTCTCAATATGGAGTGGACCAGAGCTGGACGAAGGAGCACTTGAGGGAACCTCGGGCTCCTTCCCGGCGGACGACGGATACTCCTTTGCTCGAGTCGTTACATGAATGGGAATAGATCCAGCCATGAAGACTTGGGAACCAAAGGGAGAAGAAGACGGATCAACCACCATTTGAGTCTGCTGAGAGGGAAAAGTTTCTTTAAGAACCGCAGGAACCCCACGAGCGCCTTTCAACAAGCGACTAACTTCGGATCGCCTTGGGTAGTCCTTAGTGTAGTGATCCTCCTCAAAAATGAGACAAGGATATTTGGGTTTGTGCTTAGCTCCTTCTTCAGCTGGAGGTTTGGAGGATTCCTGTTTAGGTTGCTCAGATTTATTTTTTCCTTTTCCCTTTTTCTTTCCTTTCGAGGCCTTACCCTCCGTGGTGGACTGGACGGCGTTGACCTCGGAAGTACTACCAGAATTTGAACCACCCTGAGAAGTGTTTTCGTTAGAAGCACCTGACTTTTGCTTCCCAGGGTTTGAAGATGATTTTTTAGAGGCTGAGTTCACAGAGCCAATAACTCCATCGACAGATGACTTCGGCGGAGCCTTGGATGTACCGGGTCTCACGGTGTCTGGCAAATACTCATACAAGGTACCTGACTGAGAGTAAACTAAGTCTAGGTATTGAGCGCGTGCGATTGCTTGCTCTTCAGTCACGCAAGCTCCCATAGCAATGTCCCATGCAATCATAGGGCAAAGGAAGTCGTGAACCAATCGATGAGGAGTTGATCAGGAATCCAAAACTTGATCAACTAGCGACACCTTCTCCATTCATGTATATGATCGAAGATATGCGTAGCTGTATCCTGCTTAAGAGACATAAGGAGATGGGTCCTTGTCTCGTACCGAATGGGTAACTGAAAGTGAGTAAGGAATGCCATAGCCAATGAATTAAAATCCTGAAATGACGCGCGGGTCAATTCAATATACCATTTAGCGGCAGAACCAGTGAGAGTCCTTTGGAAGAGGCGAAGTCGAATCGAATCATCAAACCATGAATTAGACGAACACCATAAGTGATATGTCATTACATGGGCTTGCGAGTCCTCTCCGGCTTTGCCGTCAAATTTGGGACAGTCACTAGGTATCTTAGTTGGAACTCGTGGCTATTTTGGATTATGCAAAATGGGGTCATTTGTTAACTTCGACACATCGGGCAGTTCCAACGTCGCTAGAAATGGTAGGGCCAGAATTCCATCTAGTTGCTGGTTGCCCCCACTGGCCTTGTCCCGATGGACCAGGTCCAAAAGGGCCCTGTCCAGAAGAATTTGGTCCATAAGGGTTATATCCGGAACCAGATGGTTGATACTGGTTCTGCCCCCCGGTGCCCCATTGGTTACCATAATGCCCTGCAGGTTGTTGATAATTTTGATAAGGGTTGGCCTGCAGTGGTTGGTAATTTTGATACGGGGCAATTTGATTTTGCCCCTAGGGTTGCTGGTATCCATACGGTTGTTGTGCTCCATATTGAGCCTGGGAACCAGGCAGCATTTGATGCGAAGGTTGGGATTGGTACCCACCTGAATAAGGAGGTTAGGATTGGTACCCACCTGAATAAGGAGGTTGGGATTGGTACCCACCTGAATAAGAAGTTTGGGATTGGTACCCACCTTGTGACTGGAGACCAGTTTGATTCTAGGGTTGATAACCGGGTTGAGGCTGTGAAGCAAGAACCATCTGCATGCCCGGTTTAGCCGCCCGAGAAAGATATCCTTGCGAAGGTTGGGCCATCTGGCCAGAAGGTTTTCCTGGTGTTGAGGGATTTTATCCCCTAAGGCTCTTGGGTGGAACCCTAGCAGACTGAAAGTTGTCTAAATCAAGAAACATGCACACACACAACCATTATGCTAGAAAAACCTATTTCTAAGGTGAGAAGGACGTACCTCAGGTCCTACGTTCGGGTAGTTCCTCAAGGGTCCAAACCCTTCTTCACGTCCCTTTCACTCCTTTGCCCTGCAAAACCAATAATTCCAAAGAATGCAGAAATATATGGACAAAAATTTATATGAAAATCATATTTATGTTATACAAGAAAGGAGTTAGTTATAAACCTTTAAACATCCATTCATACATGAAATTCAAACATGAACATCATTAACATAAAGAAAGAAGCATATCGGGAACAAGACGTGTTTCTTTAATAGACAAATAGAATAGTACAGAAAAAGAGCAATATCACCTGAGCAACTTCTGCAGGCTCAAAGCTCAGCCTCCTTCTGGATCTGTCCCGCCTCAAGCCTCTAGTAGATCACCTTCCAATACTCACTCCAAGATGTCATAACTAAGGGATGAACATCAAATCACAAGGAAAAAAGGGTTTCCTGTACAAATGGGGGGAAGTGCAGAAGGCACAAGGGTCTTCAGACCTGATCAGGGGGAAATCTCAGTATAGTAACCTTTCTCTATATTCTCTCTTCCCTTAGGCCTTCCCTTTGGTGTCTTTTTATACCAATTCCAAAGTAGGTTTTTAGTTAGGAATTGGTTGGGAACAGTTGAGGCCACGGGCACTA
>APFE030334852.1:40554-59813 GCA_000404065.3 Pinus taeda | reverse complement strand
GGCACAACAATATTAATAAGGGGTATAACTACAATAGTAATGGGGTAATCACTAGTATTATAGGGACCCAACATTTATAACAAATAAGAAGAAATGTTAAAGAAAATAAAGAAACTTTTTAAAAAGAGATAATGTACAAGAAATGAGATTGCATGAAATAAATAAGATAATATAAAATGAAATAAAATGTCACCATGATATATTTGGAGTGAGTTGAATTCTCCCAAGAACAAAGTAGAAAACTATTCTATAACATCATAAACTAAATCAAAGCATTATACATCTAAAACTAGAGAATGGCAAAATATGTGACAGGAAATATTAAGAAGTTTATTTTATCCGATCATAAATTGGATATGTGCTCAAAGAGTATTCCCTTTGGAATGCAGAAGGAACTCTTATTTATATAAAAACTTGTTTTCAAACTAAGGTAAGTAATAATAAATTCAGATCCACACATCTTTCGTGTGGTTACAACCATTTGTAAAAATTAACAAACAAATATCTCAAAATATCTTCTCATGAATATCTCCAAAATATTTGTTAATAAATCTTCCATGATTCTTATCCATCCAAGATATTTAAGCAACTCTTCCATATCCTCATCAAATACTGAAATTTTCAAGAGGAAATTTTAATTTGGACCTTGATGGTAAAATTTTGCATTATTAGAACCCTTAACTATGCCTACAACCATAACCAAACTCACCCAGATTTCAAATATAAGTGACAAGAAGTTATTTTTCTACTATTTAATCATAATCTCACTCAGAATAGCTTGTTTTTCTACTATTTAATCATAATCTCACTCAAAATAACTTTTTTTTCTACTATTTAATCATAATCTCACTCAAAATACTAAAATAAATGCATTGGAAAATATTGAGCCTAATCCAAGATATAAGCATACAAATTGACTAAAACATTGTTATAGAAGAGTGGAAAAGGATAAAGATCAAGTGAAAATTTATAAAAAGATGGTAAAAATGATGTGAAAAGATGGTCATTTTCATGGCTCAATATTTCCTCAAATTGAAAATGTTTAATGTACTCATGCAACCTCGCATCTGATTTTTTTGAATTGTGTGATGGGGTCTTCCTTTTCTAATAGGTATTTGAGTGGTATTTGAGTTTCTTGTGGTTGGTTCTTAGGTGGCAACCACTAGTTTAGTAAGTTATAGTTCTCATGTGACAACACTTATATGTTGGACTTGAATTTTGATTAAGCATCTTGTGGTTGATTCTTGTGTGACAACCATAAGTTTATAAGTGTCAGTTTTTATGTGACAACACTTTCTTTTTTTCTCCTCCTTATTGCAACACAAGAATCCCATTCAACTTTAAAATAAAAATAAGGTCATGTGCATTCAATCATAACCCAACAATGTATATTTCAACAAAATTTCCAAATGGCAACCTATGCCTACAAAAGAGTCAATATCTCACAAATTCCACTTTAGGTGTCAATGATTTTTGTGAGCATATTTATTTAATCATAATACCCTTGCTCATAAAAAAAAATAGAGAAACACAATTGATAGATTTCAAGTTAAGGGAAAATTAGTTTCTGCACTTAAAAAAAAAAAAAATTCCCATCCCACGGGGCATAGAATAAACGATGACAATCTGTCATGTTAAGGCACTCCATGGTGTAAAGGTCACTAGTTGGAAACTTCGTGGGAAAAAACCCAACCATGCTAAGGGCTAGTGTGACCTAGGTTGGGTGCGATTCTCAGGTGATTTTGATGGCTTCGGTTCTTGTGGGTCATGGCTACTCAAACCACAGGTTATTCATACAGTCATCTCAAGACTCACATAAACTAGCAAAAAAAAACACAAATTCCCCTCCCTAAGTGGCCTTAAAAAAATACATGCCAAAACTTGAAGATGTTTCCTTTTATATAAAGGAAGACATGATAGATGAAGCTTATCACCTTAACAAATATTATGTCTCAAAATTTTCCAACTCTTATTCATTTACTTGTACAAAATATTTCGAGTTGGAAACTTTTACCTTTTTGCATGATTTTTTCTTTTACAAGTCTTTGCACAAAATTGTATGCTCGAGGATAATTTTTAGGCCTAGTTGAGTGCTTTAAAAGGGAGAAGTTGTGTTTCCTCATTTACCACCTTTATATACTTCTAGATTTTCATTTTGATGAATAAAAATTCTTGATGTATGAAATACTTAACCTTTGGCTTACTTTCATTTAGTGAAAAAAAATTGAAATATACCTTGAAAACATGTCCACACAACCTTCCATATGTGCTTTCTTAAAAAACTTATAGACATGGTTACTTGAATGGTTATATTGAGCACAAAACCCATGTCTTGTTTTTTATTTCAATTATTATTTTCCTCAAATGCATGTAACTCGCTTGCAAAAATTTCCCTTGGAGAAAATTTCCTCTAACTACCATAGTCATATGTGAGACAACCATTAATATCACCATTTTTCATAGGAGAACCTCTTATGGTGTCATAAAGGAATACTCTGAATATGGAACATGTCTTAAAATGTGTCATGGATATGTTTTCCCCAACTAAAGGGTTTTTTGGGTCCTCAAAAAAATTAACAAATAGAAAAGGGCATATAAGAGCAACAAAAATGGAAATTTTCTAAGTACACTTGTTATAGTATTGAATAAAATAGTAAATAAAATTTATAAAATAAAAATACCTTGACCTACCTAAGAGGTCCATGAAATAACATCTTGAGAGGAAAAAGAGCTAAGATGGTCCGCAATGGTGATCTCAACTAAATTGAATAAGAAAGAGCAACGCAAAACCTTGATCATGTGGTACTTTGTAACTTGATATTTGGAAACTTTAGAACTTATAACATAATGGGTGGTAGACTTGGAATATGAACATTTGGTGGAGTGGTAAGTTTAGAAATTTATGACATAAGGAGCAATGGAACTTAGATTGAATTTTGATTTCTCTGTCATTTTTTGCAAATATTTTCTACCAACAATGATTTTCAAACAAGATTCATATGATTGTGCCCAAAAGGGTTTTTACAAAAAAAAATTATTATGCCTAAGGAATGTGTTCTAGAAATTTGGTTTTAAATCAATCCAAGGTCTAATGGCACCTGAGACAGGTTTTCACCATCAAATTTTATTTAGTGAAAAAGATAGTATAGTGTGGTAACTCAACATGGTAAGCAAGTTGAGTTATATTATTTTACAGATTAAGGGGGAGGATGGTATGGAAAGCACATGATGGAAAAATATATTGAAGTCATAATCAATAGTAATAGTAGTATCATGAAATATATATGATTTGGAAACATAAAGAAATAAGAGTTTGGAGTTCATCATGCATGGATTGTTAAGCTCGGAAGAAGGAGATATAAATAGGCATACCATGGTGAATAAGTAGGATGAAAAATGGATCTCTTGAAAATACCTAATTTCTAGCAATGGTGTGGTGGATGTAACAATGGGGATTGACTTCTCCTTAATAGTAATATTCACCTGGTCTTCATATCATTTTTCATTTGCATTTATTTCTATCCATCTTGAAAAAAATTGGGGTTGTTGGTGTTGTTGGTCAACAATTAGAACACTTTCTAGCAAGCTTAAAGAAACTAGTGCTTAAACATAGCTTGCTCAACATCTCATGCTATCACACATTTTTTAGCTTGTATTTTTGGATATAACACCCTCATTCACAAGTCTTCAAAATTTGATCTTTTAAATTCACTCATTTATAATTTGACCTTTTGGATTCTTTCGTGGCCTACAAAAACTTAGCACTTGCCTACAATAAAATGTGAGATGGTGGAGGAAGATTGTTCTATGGTATCTCTTCATCTAAGACTTATAAGAAAATTAAAGTATTATATAGGAAACAAATCCAAGGTAAAACAAAGAAAAATACATGTTTACCTATTGAGGAATGGTGTCCAACCTAGACAACCCAACAATGTTTTGTTGATAAAATATTTGTTTTATGTCCAATTCAAGTAATTCCAAAGAAATATTGAAGTAATATTAGAGGTATATCTCCAGTGGAAACATATTTTTTAAATAATTTGAATTGATTTCACATATAAATCATTATCAAATTTGGTAAAGAATAGTCTACAAGGCGTCATTGTTTATGACATAGTTTAGACCTACACCAACTCTTTTTAGCATAAATTTCTCATATGAGATACAATCAATATGATTCTAGTGGGATAGAGATAAATGTTTTGCACACAAAAGGGGTGGATATATAGTAATAGGAAATATACACGCGGTTTTTAAAAATACATTTATTGATTAGCATCCAAGTAAATTGATTAATAGAGAGTGAAGGGAGAGTGATCTTTTATTATTTGTCAAGATAAATAGACAGCTATTTAGAATAAATTTTTTGTCAATAATGATGTTCAGAGTGAAGTGATTCAAAAAATTATATATATACTATTTACAGATCAGTATATATGTATAGAAAACATGTTTTCAGTAAATAATGTTTTCATATGTCAAATATACTAATGAACTGTCAAAATGCATATTTTCCACAATGTTGATTTTATGATCAACAGTCAGTGATTTGGGCATAATTTTTTTATATGATGTTAGATTGAGGTGATTCAAATTGGGTTATAAACTATATTACATGTTTTATATCTCGTAAAAATATATTTTTAAAATTATCTATTTTTGTCCCTCAAATCTTGACTGTCCCAACTCTATTTTTAAGGGTTTTCCGAAGTCTATTTGCTACAAAAATCAAAATTCATGTGATTTTTTCTAAATTTATCCATTAAACCTATGAAATAATTGGTGGAGATGTTTATTATGATGTAAAGAATTCCTATATCAAAATTATTCAAATCCCATTTTGTGGATATTAATACATATCTTTTAGAAAACTTGAAGTTGTTTGATGAATTTGTAGCAAAATTTTGACAATTTCACTACATTTGTTTACGAAAAAATTTTAACTCATAACTTTGATTACTTACATTCATGTATTTTATTTTCTTTTGAAATAAATTCTTATATTTTCATTTTCTTCCTTCTTTAGATACATTCATTCTTTTATAGATCTACCTACCAATAGGTTAATAAATGGAGTGGTTCTCGTTGAACCGCAAATGGAAATTATTGAAACATGTTTAACAAAAATTTTATTTTGCTATCTTGGGATTTATTCATGCATGTAGTACCAAAATAAGTTTACCTTAAATTTCTCTATATCTACTTTACTAACATGACAAGGCCTTGGAGAAACTCACTTAAGTGAATTTGCATGTTCTTACCTCTAGTCTTACCGCTTCTCCTCCTCCAAGTCGTAAATGTTGGTACAACAAGACTCAAATGTTTCTAAAAATACTGAAAATTCTCTAATTCCTTCAGTGTTTCCCTGGAAATGATGCCAAATTCTTCTGTAATTTATTTGCATAAATTATTACACACTTATTATCAATTGTAGAATTGAGGCTTCTGTGATCCATCATGGTTATAAGAAGAGCTTCGGCGTAAATCACATGAAAAAGACCTTTGTCGAAGCGTTTCGAACCAACTAGTGTGGTTCATCGTCAGGACAAGTTGAAGAAACAGATCTGGCCTAGCATGTTAAATAGACTGAGCAGAGACTCCAATGGCTACATAACGGCTATTTTTGACTCTAGGACCAAGCCAAGATTATATTAATAAATTTAATATTATTATTATTTTTATAATATTAAGATTAATAATATATTATTTTATTTCTAGAAATAAGTAAAATTAGGTACAAATGAAAAGTATCATAAGTAATTTATTTAATTAAATAACTTTATGGTGTTTATAAAATAATACAATGGTTATTGAAAATTATTATTTGTTTGAATGAATTCTTTTGAAGAAATAAATTGGGTTACCTAAATAAAATATATTCTTATTCCAAAAATATTAATAATAGGATGTTAGGATAAAATAAGAATAAATGAATAAATATATAATTCTAATGGTAATAAGTTATTAAATTATTAACTAACTATATATATGAATTATTTATTAAAGGTATGTTAATTTGTTTATAAAATTATACTAATTACTATTGATGTAATATCATATTTTATCTGTTTATAAAATTATTAAATTTACTAATTATTAATACTAATCTTAAGAGGTTAGTTTGAAAAGTAAATGAGAATGTTTATTAAATAATTTAATTTATTTATTGAGATTATATATATATATATATATATGTGTGTGTTGTGTGTGTGTGTGTGTTGTGTGTGTGTGTGTGGGTGAATTATTTTAATCATATAAATTGTGATATAAAAATATTTATAAAAGCCATACTTATTTCTGAAAATAAATAACTAAATTATAGCAATCACACATATAAATAAGAATAATAATAACATAATTATCATAATTTAGATACACCAATAATAATGACCATATGAATTAAATAATTAACTACCAAAACAGGTAAAGGACCCTCATCAATGAGAAAATCATACTTCTACAAAAAATCAAATTAGATTAATACCTAAAATTATATTAATAATGATCATAAATAAATACAGGAGGAACATAATATATAGGTCAGAATATAAAGCTGCCAGTGATATATATGTATATACTCGAAAGGATTAAACAATACGAACCAGAAGAAAGCACCCTGGATGTACAAAGGGGGGAAGGAAGAAACCCTAAGACGACAGGGCAGGGATCCAACTTCTACTTACCTTCCAACCATCATCTCTGTTGAGATTGTTGGGTGTTCGTTCAATTTCAATAGCTTCCCTTAACTTGCGATGATGGAACCGATCCACCCTGGCAATGACTTTGGCCTCCTCAAGTGCAGGAACATGATGGCTTAGTCTTGTCACATGCTCTGCTTAAGGCTGAGGACTTTGTTCTTCATGCTCAGGTCTGCTGCATGCTCGCAATTCTTTGTTGATTGGAGCACGCATGTTCCCCTATATAGGGTGTCCCACAAGAAGCAAGGGAATCAGAAAAACACCCTTCATGTCTTTTGGGGTAACAGGATCCTTCCCGACCGCACGGGAATTTACGTTATTTCTAGGGCCTGAAGGTAGGAGGGGAATATCCAAACTTTTCTAAGGATCCGGAGCAATCTTGTCCGGTCCCTTTGGATAAGGGAGATGCGACACCTAGATGGCGTTCCTTAGGCTCTTTCTTAATCAACGCATTTTTAGAGGCCTTAAGGAAAACCTTCCACCCTAGGTGCCTACTATATCCATTTTCCACAAAGACATCAAGGAGGTGGGATCTCTCTCCATCCAGGCTCTCCTTATCCGAAATCCTGAGGGCATGCATAGCTAGGGTGTTAAGAACACCCATCTTCTGAGCAGGGAAATGATGGGAATCGGCGTGAAGATACTGCTCTGTGTGCGTTTTCTTACGGAACACCGCGTGGGAGAGAGAGCCGTCCTTCTTCCTAGAAATAAGAATATCCAGGAAAGGGAGGCTGCCATTGACCTCTTTTTCCATGGTGAACTTAATAGCCGAGGACTGGCTGTTGAGGTGATCCAGGAAACGATCCAGCTCCTCATGGCCATGGGACCAGATGACATTAGTGTCATCTACATACCTTTTCCAATGCTTAGGAGGGAGACGAGCCGAGGCAAGAGCCTTGGCTTCAAAATATTCCATAAAGAGATTGCCACGATCGGGGAGAGGGGAGAACCCATGGCAACACCACAGGTCTACTCGAAGAACTCACCCTCGAAACTGAAGAACGTGGAAGTGAGACATACCTCAACCAGATGAGCGGTATCCAGATTTGTTAAGCGATCTATCGCCTAAGTGATCTATCGCCTAACAGATCCGGATACCGCTCATCTGGTTGAGGTATGTCTCACTTCCATGTTCTTCAGTTTCGAGGGTGAGTTCTTCGAGCAGACCTGTGGTGTTGCCATGGATTCTCCCCTCCCCCCGATCGTGGCGAATCTCTTTATGGAAGATTTTGAAGCCAAGGCTCTTGCCTCGTCTCGTCTCCCTCCTAAGCTTTGGAAAAGGTATGTAGATGACACTAATGTCATCTGGTCCCATGGCCATGAGGAGCTGGATCGTTTCCTGGATCACCTCAACGGCCAATCCTCGGCTATTAAGTTCACCATGGAAAAAGAGGTCAATGGCAGCCTCCCTTTCCTAGATATTCTTATTTCTAAAGAAGGAGGCTCTCTCTCCCACGCGGTGTTCCGTAAGAAAACGCACACAGAGCAGTATCTTCACGCTGATTCCCATCATTTCCCTGCTCAGAAGATGGGTGTTCTTAACACCCTAGCTACGTGTGCCCTCAGGATTTCGGATAAGGAGAGCCTGGATGGAGAGAGATCCCACCTCCTTGATGTCTTTGTGGAAAATTTATATAGTACGTACCTAGGGCGGAAGGCTTTCCTTAACGCCTCTAAAAATGTGTTGATTAAGAAAGAGCCTAAGAACGCCATCTAGGTGTCCATCTTCCCTATATCCAAGGGACCACGGACAAGATTGCTCGGATCCTTAGAAAGTTTGATATTCCCTCTACCTTCAAGCCCCTCAGAACCATACGTAATTCCCTCCGGTCGGTGAAGGATCCCGTTAACCCCAAAGACATGAAGGGTGTTTATTTGATTCCTTGCTCTTGTGGGACACCCTATATAGGGGAAACAGGGCGCTCCATCCAACAGAGAATTTGCGAGCATGCAGCAGACCTGAGGCATGGAAGAACAAAGTCCTCAGCCTTAGCAGAGCATGTGGACAAGACTAAGCATCATGTCTGCATTGAGGAGGCCAAAGTCATAGCCAGGGTGGATCGGTTCCATCATCGCAAGTTAAGAGAAGCTATCAAAATTGAGCGAAGACCCAACAATCTCAACCGAGATGATGGTTAGAAGGTAAGTAGAAGTTGGATCCCTGCCCTATGATCTTAGGGTTTCTTTCTTCCCCTGTCATTTCATCCAGGGTGATTTCTTCGCGTTAATATCGTCTTAATCTTTCTCTTTTGATGAGGGCAGATGTGAATCCTTTGCTTGTCATTTATTATAGGTATATATAAATCATGATAATTATGTTAATGTTATTTTATTTATTGGTTCTCATTAATCTTTTATTTTCAGCGCTTTTTAGCTTTTCCAAATATAATTCTGTCAAGATCACCAAGAGAGGTCAAGATCAAGTGATCATCATCGTCACCGAAGCCGTAGTAAATAGAGAAATGATCATTACATAGATTCTCTTGTTAATCACCGTGGATATCATGGTATGTGACAGTGGGAAAGGAAGAAAGATCATTACCCTCGATTCATCACGAGAAGCAGGAGTAGGAGTTGGAGCCGATGTAGGACAGGGAAGGCACTGCGAGGTAATTCTAGGCCACATAAAAATTGAAAGAGAAGACATCCATCCCAAGAAGTAAAAAGGAAAGGCTTTAGATCTGCTTGTCAGACCATGCATTCAAATTCCGCATCAAAGGATTCAAAAGAAGGCAGTCTGGAGAATGATTCCAGCACATATCCAACAGAGAGGAGTCATAAAGCAGAAGTCTGGGATACTCTCAAGAAAAGTTCTCAAGATGTTATTAAAGATGAGAATAAAAAGATCACATCTCAAGGAATGAGTAGGGGAGACCGGAAATCTGCTCACTATTCTGGACATTCAAATTCCAGACTCAAGGATTCACGAGAAGCTGGTTTGGAGAATGATATGTGCACCTTCTTGCCAGAGATGAGAGAAAGGTATATGGAAATTATAATGGAAGACAACCTATCTTCTCATCACTCGAAGGATTCAAGAGAATGTAGTCTAGAGAATGATATGGGCATCTTTCTAGCATAGAGGAGATATAAAACTGAGGCAGGGAATACTGCCAAAAATAATGCATGGAATACTAGAGACGACAAAGATAACATCAAAATAACTCAAGGACTGAAAAAACAAGATCAGATATCTGCTGACCTTCTAGACATACAAGAGCAGGCAGTTTGGATAAGGACTTGAGCATCTCTCGAGTAGAGAGGAGATGCATACGTCGAGAATTGGAAAGGGATGATCACAATTCTACCTGCAATTCTAGGCATTCAAATTCCATATCAAAGGATTGTAAAGAAGGAAGTTTGGAGAAAGATTGGAGTGGATGTTCCACAGAAATGATGGACAAGGTAGAGGGAGAGGATGCCATCAGAAAAGATGCCATAGATATTGATGAAGGCAAGGATAATGGGGGTTTAGGTAGATCTGAAAGCCAGATGAAGTATCTTGAGCATTTGAATGCCAAGCAGGTTATAGAGAAACATAGTGATTATGAAAACGTTGCAAGGGAAAACCAAGAAGACAAATGCACCGAGGATTTAGCAAAAGCTCAAAACATCATGGAGAAAAGGAAAACAATGCAGGATGTAATGTTTGATGAGAATATTGGGCAGAAGATAAATGTGAGTAAATATTCAAGTGTAGGTCAGAGAAACTTTTATAGTGAAGATGGGGAAACAAACGAGAAAAACAATGTTGGTGTGAAAAAAATGCAATTCAGATGACATTGATAAATTTAAAGAAAAAAATTTCAAAAAATTACAAAAGATGCAGATAGCAAAATAGAACTAAGAGAGATGATATGGCAAGGAAAGGGAAACGAATTAGTTGAAGAAGGACTTGAACTAAAAGAAATGATGTTGTGCAGAAAGGATAAGAATTTAGTGGAGGATGAATAAGAGATCCATAAACAAAAGAAACAGTTTAAAAAGGAAAGGGAGGTTAATAATAAGAAGAAAAGGAAATGGCATGAAAGTAGACACAGGAAAGAGGATGGGAGTGAAAAACATAACAAAAGGAGGAAAAAGCACAGGCATCATAGATCTTCATTTATTCAACAGAACTTCTTCATCTTATTCAATAGAATAGAACTTTCCTCTTCAGATGCAACTGAGAGAAATGACAAAAGGAAGAGAAAGCACAAATGGCGATAAGCTTCATCTTATTCAGCAGAAAGTTCATCTAGATTGTTTTCATGTCTCGACAAATATGACATGTGCTGGAAGAAAGAGAAGCATAAGGGAGTTTCTAAGGCTAGTTTCCCTATTCCAAGTTTATGAGACTCATGGCCAGTTGAGCGAGGAACTGTTGTCATTTGTCCCTGAATTCTTAGCAAGTGTTTATTTCTACATGTCATCAATTGATGCTAAAGTCTCAAAATTCTCAGCCTTAAACCCTTCATTTCTCCGAAGAAGAGATTTTTCATCCCCAATTTCCCACAAACGCTGAGAATTTGTGGCAACCGATGGGTAAAATGCGTAAATTAATGCTAAAATCCTCCACAAAACCCCTTCAAACTCTGGAATGCAATTCCCAGCTCGAAATTCGAGATCAAACACTAACAATTGGGAAGAATTTGACCTTGGGGAATGAAAGGCATAGCTAGCTGCAACAGATAATTAAGATTTAGCAGGCACTACAATGCAATTCCGAGGTGAATGAGTCTTCTTCTAAACATCTCAAATTTTTCACTAAAAGCCTCCAGGATTTAGAGCTTCGAGCTTTTCCTTCTTGTCCTCGACGTACAATCTCTTAGCATATACTATTAAAAGTGGGTGGTCATAACACTCCACAAAGTGGTTTCTCAAGCCTCTTGACCCTAATCCACATCTCGCGCCCATTCTCACTGGGTTCATCGAGGCAATACACAGTTCTTCAAGTTTCACTACATTCTTCCCTGAATGTTTTTTCATCTCCTCGCACATAAATATTACATTCGCTTACATTAACAGAACGAGGGATAATAGTCAGTGCCTGGGGATTACATTCGCCTACCTTAACTGAATGAGGGATAATAGTCATCGTGCATGCAGGAAAATTTGTTGGTCGTGCACCACAAAAATAAATCAACATTATGAACACCCTCCTTCAGCGAGTGAAACAACAGGTGTATTGGTGGTTGTGGAAAACAGGGAGGCAAGTACGGACAATCCGCTTCTAAAGGAATACGGAGGTGTGGGAGCTGAGAGGATGCATCCACAACATAGTGAAAGAGTTTACCTTCATTGCTAGATCTCTGCCATCCACCGTCGATGAGATCACCGCCACCAAGAGAGACTGGTGTCAACCTAAGAACCCGCTCTATGCCCGACGGCAGGTGTCAGCCTGAGAACCAAAGGGACGACGAAAGTCCCTTTCAAAGAAAGGCCTATCGGCCTAATTATACAAATTCACCGGCTTCAGAATTTTAGAATTTTAAGTTTTTATTACAATTAAAAATATTTTGTTAGATTAAATATTTTGGAATTTTATGTTTCCATTTTTATCTTGTTTTATATTTTTATGTAAAATTAATTTTAGTTTATTTTATTTTACTAATTTTAATAAAATAATTTAAAATTAAATATTATTAATTAAAAATAAATAAAAAATATCATTATCATTAAACCAAAATCAAATGACGGTTACTCGTTGAAACTTTTTAATAAACATACCGTATCAAAATCATGACTCTAAAATCATATTTTAACATATAAAAGTTTAAATAATTAAAATGAGAACCCAAGTTTATAACTTTGATTAAAAATACAATAAATTATTTATCATAGAAAGTAATTCAATCCAAGGGAGAAGAACTATTGAAAGTAACATAGTCAGAGTTAAGCTCCAATTCGGAAAACCGAGCACAACAAATAACTATGGGAAACATAATTTTATTATATTAATTAGGATATTTTTAAATCTTATATTATATTATATTAAAATATTTATTTTACTTATTTCATATTTAAATGGAAACAATTGTTTTTATAATGTTAAGAGTATTATATATGTAGATGTTAAAAAATAAAAAGACAAATTAGAATGAAATTTATAAACTGAAAGTAGCAGCTTACAGGTGAGTAAGGTACATCCGAGACTGCCTAAGTAGTACTTCTCTATTTCATTAATCATCAAATTAGAAACATATAACTTTATATTCACTTGCACATTTAACATCTCCCTAAACAATCCAAATTTAATCTTCCTAAGAGGTTTGGTGAAGATATCAGTGGCATTTTCACAGATGTTACAATATTCAATAAAATTCTCTTTAGACTAAACATTTTCTCTCACAAAATGAAATTGAGTATCTATATGTTTTGTGTTTTTATGAAAAACATGATTATTTTCTAGCTTGATTGAACTTTGGTTTCCGCATTTGATCACCGTGGCATCCTTTTTTTCTTCTCCTACATCATAAAGAAGTCTTCCCAACCAAATTGCTTCACAAGTGGCTCCACATACATCTTGATACTCTACTTCCGCTGATGATAAAGATACAATAATCTGTTTTTTATTGCTCCAAGAAATGACCCTAGACCCAATATTGAAAACATACCCAGTTATAGATCTTCTATAATCTAGATTTCCAATCCAATTTGAATCTGAATAGCCTGTCAGTTTAACATCAAAAGAATCAATATATTTAATGCCAAAATTTATGGTTCCTTGAAGATACGTTAGGACACTTTTTGCTGCAACCCAATGATTTTCAAGAGGTTTTGTCATGAACTGACTCAACACATTGACTAAATATGCTATGTCAGGTCTGGTTGTAGTCAAATAAATCAAACTTCCAACCAGTTGTCTATATAGTGTAGCATCCACCTCTTTAGAAACATCATCACTTTCAAATTTAACATTATGTTGTATAGGTACTGAAGTAACTTTACGCTGATCCATTCTAAATTTCATCAACAATTCCTTGACATACTTTCCTTGAGTAACAAAATTCTAGCAAGTATCTCTCCAGACTTCAAGACCCAAACAATAATGCAGTTCTCCAAGGTCTTTCATTTCAAATACCTGTGACATCTGCACTTTAATTTATTTAACCAATTCATCAGAATTTCCACTAACAAGTAAATCATCAACATATAAGGAAATCAACACAATCTTCCCCTTTGAATAAAATTAGATACAAAGATTTGGATCATGTTTACTTCTTTTATAACCATGTTGTAAGAAGAAATCTTTTATTTTCTCATACCAAGATCTGAGAGCCTATTTCAATCCATACAATGCCTTCTTTAATTTACATATCAAATGTTCGTGGCCCTTTTTAATTAACCCTTCAGGTTGTGTTAAATATACCTCTTCCTTCAACTCTCCATTTAGAAAAGTAGATTTTACATCTAGCTGATGTAAATTCCAATGGTACTTTGTAGCTAGAGCTATTAACATCCTAATAGTATTTAACTTAGCTACATGAGAAAAAGTCTCCTCATAATCAGTTCCTTCTTTTTGTGAGTACCCTTTGGCCACCAACTTAGCTTTATATTTATCTACACTACCATATGCTTTGAACTTAGGTTTATATAGACATTTACAACCTATGGGCTCTTTTCCTTTTGGTAGGTTAACCAATTCCCAAGTTTTATTTTTAATTATGGACTCATACTCTTCTTTCATATTTGACCTCCATTCATCATACTAATTCACTTCATTATAATTCATGAGCTCAACAAAATTTAAAATACTAGTCATAAGAGCGTAATCTTTGTACTTTGTAGGTAAGCGAGTATGTCATCCTGATCTCATTGGTAGCAGACTTGCATCAATTTTTCCCTGTGTGATTTTTTTCTCACCTCTGAATGGACTTCAACTATTGAATGTATTCACATTGCTAGGTACCTCTTTTTGTTGTTGTTGTTGTTGCTGTGAATGACTGTCTTTGGCTTCATCATTTCTATCATCAATCAGTAAAGGAATGTGCCACTCCTCATAACTTCTGTCCTTATTCCCTTCATCAACTTTTTCATGGAAGATAATATCTCTACTTGCAAATACCTTGTGAGTGGATGGATTAAACATCTTATACACTTTGAAATCAAAACAATACCCTACAATATGCATTTTATAACTTTAGCATCCTATTTCTTCTTATCATCCTTAGGAATGTGTGAAAAAGCTTTAGAACCAAATACTCTTATGTGATGGACTGTAGGTTTAAAACCATACGAAGCCTCAAATGGAGTCTTGAGATCATGATGCCTAGCTGGACTTATGTTCTTTAAGTAAACTGTAGTACTAATAGTTTCTGCCCAAAAGAAATTGGATAGGTCTTACCTTTCATAATTCTGCATGCACACTCCACTAGACTTCTGTTCTTTCTTTCTACAACCCCATTCTCTTGTGGAGTGTGGGGTATTGTAAATTTTTTTGCTATCCCATGATCTCTGCAATATTTGATGAAGTTTCCAAGTTTTTATTCTCCCCATTGATCTGAGCGGAGAATTTTAATGAATTTCCCTATTTGCTTTTCAACCATGTTTCTAAATTCTTTAAAATACTTGAAAGCATCACTTTTCCTTCTAAGAAGGTATAACCAAGTATACCTTGTGCATTCATCAATAAATAAGAAGAAATAGTAAGCTCCACCTAAGGACCTTGTCTACATGGATCCAGAAATTTCAATATGCACAAGTTCAAGTACATATTTTTTTTCTCCCACTTAAGATGGAGGGAAATTCATCCTTGTGCATTTTTCCAAGTGCACAACCTTCACAATCAATATGTTCATTTCTTAAAATAGGAATTCCGTCAACCATACCTTGTTTCTACAACAACAATAAGTCATGAAGGTTGATGTGACAAAACCTTTGATGCCAAAGATTATCTATTGTCATAGTCATTGAAGTTAAAGCTTGATGTGGCATGATTGTAATATTCAACTTATACAGGCCTCCAACTCGTACTCCTGATGCGACTGACTTCTGATGGTCTAGAAAATCCTTTATAACATAGTAAGTTTTGAAAAAATCTACCTTTAAATTCTGATATGCAATCATGGAGACAGAGATCAACTTTTGTTTAATACCAGGTACATAAATGTCATTCTATATGTGCCTGATATTGCAATTATGCAATATCACAGGAATATCTCCATGCCCTTTAATCTAATATGCTCTGTCATCTCCAAGGTAGATGTTAGCACTATTGTTGATCTCCTTAAAATTTTCATACCAGTGTTTATTACCTGTCATATGAGTGGATGCTTGAGAATCCACAAACCAAGTTTCAACCTCATCGGTCTCAGTATAAAGAGCAACATCAGACATAAATAATTTAAGATCATTATTCTAATATTTGCGAGAAAAATGCCTTGTATACCTCTTGTTTCTAAGTATGGTTTCATTAGTCTTCTTTTTATAACAATATCTAGCAATATGACCAGTTCTACCACAGTAAAAAAACTTAATTCCTAAATCTTTTCTATCGGATGACATACCTTGAAATGGATTTTTCTGGGATGGACAATTGCTTTTATGTCCTCCTAGTTTCCATTTGAAGAAAATTTTCTTTGTCACCAATGCCAGATATGCATTCTGATGCTTCAGCTTCATACGCCTCTCTTCTTCCTGTAGGTTTTAACCCCGCACATAAATTACTTGCATACGAATTCTAAGAACAGAAAATAAACAATGCGAGAGCATAACACATAAAACACATATACACAAAGATTTCCCCTAGACCCAAAACTGGGACTACCAGCTTGATTTTTCATTATGTTCCTTTTGTATATTACAATACATATGTATGCATGCCGAAGCATCCAATAACATGGACCGAAAACCATCACGCCCAAAACCATGTGTGAAAACCATGCACAAAACCCTAGGTAGGTTCGCCCACCTAATACAGGGTCCAAAAAAAAAACATTCCCTAGGACGATGTCCTGAACCCCATAGAGGGGGACTACCTGCCCCCCTCAAACCACCTGGACAAGTGGTGCTATCGCCCCCCTCCTGCGTAATTAGAGCAGTGAAGGGGGGGCTCTGCCCCTCCTCTAACCCCTCGGTTCACTAGGGAGGTTAGCCATGGAAAGAATATAACACAACCCAAAATTCTCCCACTTGTTGTTTTCTTTCCACAGGGTACCATAGGAGAGCTTAGTCATTTATCCAGCCCTGTAACACCCATTGTTTCTCTACACCAAGAGAATTTCTCAGAGCTCACAAATTTTGTCAATGCATCTGCAGTATTCTTCAAGGTGTCAACCTTTACCAGCAACACTTTTTTGCCTTTTATCATATCCCTCACAAAGTGATATTGAACATCAATGTGCTTTGTATTTGAATGGTAAGTAGGGTTCTTTGCTAAGAAAATTGTACTTTTCCTATCACAGCCTATCCTTATAGCTCCCTATACTAACCCCATACTTGAACACAATCTCTGCAACCAAACTGCCTCCATGCTAGAATGAGTGGCTGCCATGTATTCTGCCTTTGTAGTTGATAGTGCCACTATAGATTGTTTCTTACTCATCCAAATAACTTCACCTCCAAATAGGTTAAACACATACTCACTTGTAGATCTTCTCTAATCCAGATACCCAACCCAGTTTGCATCAACAAAGTCACAAATATCCAGAACTCTGTCCAATCCTAGTCTTCCTTGGTAGCACAAACCATAATCACTAGTGCCATGCAAATACCTGAAATCACGCTTCACTATTGTCCAATGCTTCTTCCCTGGTTTTGACATAAACTTGCTCAATACTCCCACTACATGTGTAATGTCTGGTCTAGTACAGACCACCGCATACATCAGGCTACCTAATGCACTTGCATATGGAACACGTGACATGTCTTCTTCCTCTTCTTGTGTCTTCAGACACTGTTTAGTACACGTACAATAATAGGAACCTTCACCAGTTTACTATCCTGCATATTAAACCTCTGCAATATTGTCTCAACATAATTCCTCTTGTTTAACTAGAGCTTCCTCTTTCCTTGCTCTCTTTTAATTTCCATGCCCAAAATATAGTTTGCAGCACCACGATCTTTCATGTTGAATTTGGAGGAAAATTGGGTCTTTAAATCCTGGATAATTTCTTTGTCATTTCCAACCAGCAACATGTCATCCACATACAAGACCAAATAAATAACATGGTCACCAATTAATTTAAAATACACATAGTGATCTTCTTTGCTTTTGGTGAATCCAAGTCCCTATATAAACGTATCAAATTTTTGATACCACATACTTGGTGATTGTTTTAGCCCACACAGAGACTTCTTTAACTTGCATAACAATTCTTTCTTACCCTTCACTACAAAACCTTCAGGTCGCTTCATGTAGATCTCCTCTTCCAGATCCCCATGAAGAAATGTTGTCTTCACATCCATCTGTTATACCTCAAAATCAAAAGTAGCAGCAATAGATAAAAGTAATTTGATAGAAGCTACCTTGGCAATAGGAGAAAAAATATCACCAAAATCAATTCCTGACACCTAGGAATAAACTTTTGCTACCAATAGAGCTTTTTATTTCTCCACCTTTCCTTCTGCATTTGTCTTCTTCTTGAACACCCATTTGTTGCCAATGGGTTTCCTTCCAGCCCGCAACTCCACCAGATCCCAAGCCTCATTTTTGTGCAAATATGCCATTTCATCAACCATGGCCTCTTTTCAGAGTTTTCCATCCTTTGATTCTACTGCTTCCTTCAGAGTTTTGGGATCATCATCAATAATAGATAAAGCAAAATTTGAACAGAAAACTAATGGACTATACCTTTATGGCTGCCTTCTTTCTCGAATTGATCTTCTCACAACTGGAGTTTGTGGCTCTTCATCTTCTAATTCCTCTTCTGCTGTAGAGTATGATTCTTCGTCCTTTAGCTCAAAATCTATCTTGTTAGGTTCCTCTGATGGGCCTTCATGTTTAATAACATTTCTCACCTCTCTGAACACCACATCTCGACTATACACAACCTTCCTTGTTACTGGGTTCCAAAGCTTATAACCCTGTAAACCATCCTTATACCCAATAAAGATGCACTTTTCAGATTTACTATCCAACTTTGTTCTTTTATAATTTGGAACATGTACATATGCATCACAACCAAATACCCTCATATGTGAAAGAGAGGGTTTCTTACCAGTCCATACTTCTTGTGTAGTTTTATCCTCCAACACTGATGAAGGTGATCCCTTGACCAAGTAACATGCTGTCTCCACTGCCTCTACCTAGAATTCTTGTCCTAACCTAGCACCACTGAGCACGCTTCTTGCCCTTTCCATCAACGTCTTGTTCATTCTTTCTGCAACTCCATTTTTCTTAGGTGTGTATGGAGTAGTCCTCTACCGTGCTATACCACATTTCTTACAGAATTCTTCAAATTCCTTGCTGCAAAACTCTTCATCGTTATCTGTCCTTAACAAATTTATCTTCTTCTCTGTTTGGTTTTCCACCAGAACCTTAAATTCTTTAAACTTGTGAAAGACTTCAGATTTCTTCTTAAGGAAATATATCCATGTATTCCTTGAGAAATCATCTATAAATGATACATAGTACAC
>APFE030334852.1:7356-40544 GCA_000404065.3 Pinus taeda | reverse complement strand
TTGCCCAGGTAACATGCAGTATCCACTACCTCTGCCCAGAATTCTTGTCCTAACCCAGGACCACTGAGCATGCTTCTTGCCCTTTCCATCAACAGCTTGTTCGATCTTTCTACAACTCCATTTTGATGAGGTGTATATGGAGCAGTCTTCTATCGTGCTATACCACACTTCTTACAGAATTCTTCAAATTCCTTGCTGCAAAACTCTCCACCATTATCTGTCCTCAGCACTTATCTTCTTCTCTGTCTGATTTTCCACCAGAGCCTGAAATTCTTTAAACCTGTCAAAGACTTCAGATTTCTTCTTAAGGAAATATATCCATGTATTCCTTGAGAAGTCATCTATAAATGATACATAGTACACAGACTTACCCAGTGATGGAACCTTCACAGGTCCAATCACATCACTGTGCACAAGCTCTAATATCTATTTCACCCTCTTACCACCAGAGGGGAAACTCACCTGATTCTGCTTCCCATATACATAATTTTCACAGAAATCAAAATCTAGAGAGCTATTATTTATACCTTCTACCATACCTTTACCATGAAGTATTCGAAGGCCCTTCTCTCCAATATGTCTAAGCCTTTGATGCCATAGCATGGTATTTTCTCCAGAGACCACTAGATTTTTTGCTCCACTTTCAGGAATCACATAAATGTTGCGCCCATCAATAATAGTGCTACCTTGCAGCTTGTATAGAGTTCCAATCTAAACTCTCCCCATCAATACCAATTCTCCCCAAACCATCTTGCAGGTATCTTTCTCGAACATTGTTTTTACACCTGCATCATCTAGCTTGCTTATAGAAATTATATTTCTGGCTAATGCAGGAATATGCAGAACACCCATAAGTGTTCTAATCCTTCCACCTTGCAACTTAAACTTGAATTTTCCACGACCAACGATTCTAGCCTTCTTGTCATCCCCCAAGAAGAAATCACCACCATCATATTTCTCATACTTGCAGAACCACTCTCGATGGGGAGTGAAGTGAAAGGATGCACTTGAGTCAATCAACCATGCCTCATGATCTACATGTGTACTTGGAGATGCCAAGTACACATCCCCACCTTCATCTTAGGTGGTTTTCACCTCTGCGGAAGGACATCATCAGATCCCTTTCCTTTGTCAAGAGTTTTAGATTTATAGTCCCTTTAGTAGTGCCCTTCCTTTTGGCATTTCCAGCACACCACCTTTATAGGTTTTCCTGGAGATTTAGATCTCGCACTCGACGACTTATTTTTGTTTTTGTTCTGGGACCTTCCTCATATAGATAAGGCATCACCATTCTAGCTCTCCATATTTTTTCGTCTCATCTCCTCCGTCAGTATGGATGAGACTATTTCATCAAACTGCAAGGCAGTTGCATTGCTACCTATTGCAATAACCAAACTATCCCACGAATCTGGTAGAGAAAACAACAAACTGATGCACTTATCTTCATCTGTAATTTTAATATCAAAAGATAATCACTGATTTACCATAGTATTAAATGCATTTAGACTTTCTTTCATCGAATCTCCATCTTTCATCCTCAGGTTATACAAATTTTTCTATAGGAACAATTTATTCACCAGAGACTTAGATTGGTACAAAGCCCCTAACTTGACCCACAAATCCTTAGCCGTAGCTTCCCCTTATACATTCAGCAATACTGAACCTGAGACACACAATCATATTGTGCTGTTTGCCTTTCGATCCAACTTCTTCCATTATTCATCAGACATTCCCATTGGTTTAGTACCTGGATCTACCATGATCCACTGATCTTTATCTACCAACAGATCCTCCATCTTGAGTTTCCATAACTCAAAACTCTCACCATTAAATTTCTCGATCTCTATCTTTTCTCTACTCGCCATCTTCTTTCACTACCACAATCGATCTCGCAGATCTCCCACTGAATAGGGTCTACCATAGGCCCGAGTGAAGCCCCTCAGCAACAAAGGTGTCCCCTTAAAGCCAAAACAACTCCGATACCAAATATAGGTTTTAACCCTGAACAAAAATTACCTGCATACGAATTCTAAGAACAGAAAATATACAATGCAAGAGCATAACACATAAAACACATATACACAGAGATTTCCCCTGGATCCCAAAACTGGGACTACAAGCTTGATTTTTCATTATGTTCCTTTCATATGTTACAATACATATATATACATGTCGAAGCATCCAATACCATAGACCGAAAACCATCATGCTCAAAACCATGTGTGAAAACCATGCACAAAACCATAGGTGGGTTCGCTACCTAATATAGGGTCCAAAAATAAATTTCGCTAGGGTGCCACCGTAGTGCCCTCAAACACCCTGGATAGGGGGGCCTGTCGCCCCCACTATGACCCTCCCACTACACAATCGACACAACGAAGGGGGGGCTTCGCCCCCCCTCTAATCGCCCAGCTCACTAGGGAGCCTAGTCATGGAAAGAATATAACACAACCCAACACTTCCTGCATAAAAATCCCTATCATCTCTTCAAAAGTGGGAGTTTTCTCCCTTGACGCAAACCCTGTAATGAACATCTGATAATCCCTTGTCATGCCATTTAACGTAATCGTGACGATATCAGTGTTGGACACTTTATCCCCCATGTCACCCAAATTGTCTCTCTGTTCCTTGATCCGTGAGATGAATGGAACAATGGATTCATTCTCCTCCATTGATCTGTATATGCAATTTCTTGAGGATTATGTAAATTTCCAGTTAATGAAATGATTTTTTATGGTGCTTAAGTTAAATTATTTAACACATTTAAACATTAATTTAACTCATAAATTGCAAAAAATTGTAGAGAATAAAGCCATAACAATAACCAAAAAATATCAAGTGATGAAGGATTTCACCCCTCTTGGGCTACATTTCCTGGTCCATCTTCCAATGCTTGACTCTCTTTCATTATGATAAAAAAATGGTGATTACAATGAGTTACCATGCTCAAATGGCTTCAAAACTTGTTCCAACAACTTCAGAGCTATAAAAGACCCCTGCTTAGCCTCTTTCTTCTCCCAAAAATACCAAAAACTGAGAAAGTTATGCCTCTTTCTTCCTTTTCCCAAGTTTTGTAGCTAACCACCCTACAATTTGCCCAAAACTTGGCTTGTGCGCCCCGAACGCGGAAACGGACCACTAAACCTGGCACGATTCCTGCTTGGCGGGTGAAATTGTAAGATGGATAAGATGGCATTTAAGTCCCTATTTGCGCGCGCACATGGTCACGTTGGGTCCCCATAGGACCTAGGGTTGGCCCCCTCCACTGGCGGTCTTGTTTAATTGTCAAAACCTGTTCACATGGATGTGGGTGACTATGTTAACGGTTAGCACCACCGGTGGTCTCCGCTATGGTCTTGGGACCATGTCACATGGACAATCTCATTTGTGGTTTAACATTTAACAAAACCAGGGCTATGGTTAACCCCTGACCCTAGTTTGCGAACCAGGGTTCGGGATTAACCATGGTCCCCACCCCCATATATGCTCCATAAAACATAAATACGTATTGTGTCCCATGTTAAAACAAGCAACATGTGTGGTGCAATGGTGGACGTTGCAATTGGTTCGTACGAGGTCTTCGGTTCGATTCCCATGAAGGTGCATTCGACCCTTAACCAAAATTTTAGTAGCCACTAAGGTGCCACGTGGCATCCTCTGGTTGGTCCACCTCAACCAACCTTGCCTAATAAAATTTGACCACCTGTAGCTAATAAAAACATGACACATGTCACACTTTCATCGGGCAATGGTGGATTGTCAGCATGGCATGTCAACATTACGGACTATTGACTGGGCAGCCCTGCACAAATTTTTTTGCCAAAATTCTCGTGTTTGAAAAATCAATCAGAACTCGTTTTTGGGAGCATACTACGTTTGTTTTCTACGAAATGAGTTGTGTTGGATTTAGAATGACAAACTCTATCTAGTTGTTCCATTTTCGAGCCATTCTGAAAACTTTCATTTTTGAGCATATTTTTTATCCAACAGATCACTCCTCCCCAATGGAATCTTTTAGGCCCCAAAAGCTCTTTATTACTGAAAAATTAGATGAGGGTACAACCCCCTCACCCTTCTAGTGTCAACCCACTATAATTTCCCTGAATTCAACAATTTGAGCTTTTCATGAAAATTGATCTTTTTCCTTGATTCTAGAGACCCTCATCTTCCTCTTGTAGATACCATCTTGCTACAATTTCCCAGAATTTGCAAAACAACAAACTATCCTTGAAGGAAAAAACATATTCCATCCTCGTTCGTCAATCAGAGGAAACTTAAACAGCTTAATATTCTTCTCACCTCGAACACTGTCGACATGATGATGTTTACCTTGTCTTGCTTTGTACTTGGCTAGACTCTTGACCAAGCTTTTTCTCCATTGCCATGCACCATTTTGAAATCCCCAAGAAGAACTTGTGGAAGCTATGCCTTCTTTGTCAAATTTCTTTGGCACTTTCTCTTTGACCTTTGCACTCTTTAGCACTCGTATCGTGTTCCCATCATTGTTCAACAATGACGTGTTTTGCTGCAATTTTTACTCATCTTGTTTATCTCTTTTAGGAGGCAACATGTTAGAATCCTGAAAAAAAATATTACAACCATTAGCAACCTTAATGAAATCAACTTGTTCATTTTATGCATCTCTTTGAAAGGCCTCATTCACAACATCTTTATGCTTGAACATTAACAAAGAACTTTTTTGATTTGCATTCACAATTCTCTTCATTTCTCCTGGATGCATAAGAGACAAACTCATCTTGTTCCTATGCGCTCTAACTATGTACTAAATTCCATTCTTGAATAAGTGATACTTATTCTCATGGCAATGAAATATTTCTCTCCTATCATAAATATATGGGCTTCCCAAAACAATACCAGAAATCTCAAGTGGAACTACAACAAGTTCAACTTCATCAAGACAGTTTGTAGTAATTGCAAATCTAAGGATACACTTCCTTGTCACCTACAATTTGCATTATTACATATCCAACCTAAAGGATAAGGTCTCGGATGTGGAATGGCTTCTAGATTTAACTTCTTGACTAAGTCTTCAAAAATCAAATTTTCTTGAGAACCACTATCAAATTGTTCGTCAATTTTGGTATGCTTTGAAACAAATTTAACATGGAAAAGCTCAATTCTTGTTTCATCATTTTGAGTATCATTGGAACAAATTTAAAAAATTTTACTTGCTATGTTCTTGCCTTTCAAACCCATCGCTGTAATTTTGGTTTCATCTCCTAAATTTGAACCTAAGTCATGCTCTATAATTGTAGTTGTTTTCTCCTTCTCTTTTTTTTTAAGTTTGTTGGGTTTCAACTCTGGATGGAGTTTCCAACAATGTTCTTCATCATGGCCATTTTTCAAACAATGTTTTCATGTGAGTTTTTATTTTTCCATTTTAATAGAAGCATTCTTCCTCCCTTTTCCCTTAAACTTACCCTTTCCTTTTTCTCCAATTTTAAGGGAACTCTTACTTTTCTCATCTGAACTATGTTTCCCTCTTGCTTCTAGATGTGTGGCTTGAACACAAACCCTCATCTCAATTTGTGGGATTGAACATGAGAATAGCGTGCCTAAGATAGTTGAGTAAACATCTAATATATTTTAACAAATTGTCTTGAGATGACAAATTTACACCCAATACTAGTGCTCTTCTCCTAAAATCTTGAGTATAATTTTGAACATTTTGTCATTTTCCTTGTCTAAAATTCTACCAATCCATAATAGCCTTATGTATATAATATAAATGATAAAATTGTCTTCTAAGTACAACAATAAAACCTATCGAAGAGTTTGAGACCTTACCATGCTTTCTCATATCCTCTTGTGTTTTGGCTTCCCACCAATTCAATGCAGCACTTTCCAACCTTAATGAATCCAACTGAAACTTTGCTTCATCATCGTTGATGTTTTGAATCATGCAATATACTTCAAGTTTACTAACCCAATTATATATTCTTTCAGCATTAACCTCACCATTATACATGACAATTCAAACTTAATATGAAGTTTTAATAAGGGAGTTTTACCATGTTCCTTTGGAGATTATGGAGGTGTTTGAGTAAAGGTTATTGTGGAAGAGGATGAATATGAAGGTGAGGATGGAGGTGAAGATGATGGTGGAGAAGGTGGTGGTTTACCTCCACTCCCTTTTGGAGGCTTGTCCTCATCTAATCCTTTTCCTCCTGAAGAACCCTTTCCCTTTGGAGGTTTGGAGCTCTCACCTTGCAATGTTGTGTTTCTCTCTTCATATAGAAATTTCACCATATGGGTCATGTTAAAGAATGATTTTATGAAAGCCTTATCATCCTCTGACATATGATTAACTCCTCCTTCATGAGACATGCTTATTGAAGCTTCAGGAACAACTTGAGGTGAAACTTGTGGTGGAGATTGTGGCAAATGTGCTCTCCTTGTCCTTAGCCCAGTTTGAAAACTTGCACCCACAAGCTTTCCTTCTCCTATCTTGACCTTCAACCTTGTAAGTATAAAAAACAATTGGAAACAATTAAATCCTCACAGCAACAAATAAAACCTATGCTCTGATACCAAACTTGATCTGTATATGAAACTGCTTGAGGATTATGTAACTTGCAAGTTAATGAAATGAGTTTTTATGGTGCTTAAGTTAAATTATTTAGCACATTTAAACATGAATTTAACTCATAAATTGAAAAAAATTGTAGAGAATAAAGCCATAACATTAACCAAAAAATAGCAAGTGATGAAGGAGTTTACCCCTCTTGGGCTACGTTTCCTGGTCTAGCTTCCAATGCTTGCCCCTCTTTCATTATGCTAAAAAATGGTGATTAAAATGAGTTACAGTGCTCAAATGGCTTAAAAAATTGTTCCAACAACTTCAGATCTATCAAAAACCCCTCTATAGCCTCTTTCTGATCCCAAAAAGACCAAAAGCTGGGAAATTTATGCCTCTTTCATTCTTTTCCCAAGTTCTGTAGCTAACCACCCTATAATTTGGCCAAAACTTGGCTCCTGTGCCTCAGACGAAGAAACTGCCCACTAAACCTAGCACGATTCACACTCGGCAGGAGAAATTGTAGGAAAGATAAGATGGCCTTTAAGTCCATGTTTTGCACGTGCACTTAGTCTCGTGGGGTCCCCATAGGAGCTGGGGCTGGCCTCCTTTGGTGGTGGTCTTGTTAACTGTCAGAACTTGTTCACATGGGTGTGGGTACCTATGTTAATGGTTAGCGCCACCGGTGGTCTCCGCTACGGTCTTGGGACCATGTCACATGGGTGGTCTCATTTGGGGTTTAATATATAGCAAAAATAGTGCTGTGGTTAGTGCCTAACCCTGGTTTGCGGACCGGGGTTAGGGGTTAACCGTGGTCCCCACGCCCCATATATGCACAATAAAACATAAATATGTATTGTGCCCCATGTGAAAACAAGAAACATGTGTGGTGCAGTGGTGGAGTTTGCAGTTGGTTCATGCAAGGTCTTTGATTCAATTCCCATGGAGGTTCATTCAACCCTTAACCAAAATTTTAGTGACCACCAAGGTGCCATGTGGTAGCTTTTGGTTAGGCCACGTGGCAACCTCTGGTTGGTCCACCTCAACCAACCTTGATCAATAAAATTCAACCACCCATAGCTAATAAAAACTTGACACATGTCACGCTGTCATTGGGAAATGGTGCACTATCAGCGAGCCTAGTCAGCAAGCCATGTCAGTAGTACGAATTGCTGACTGGGTAGCCCTGCACAAATTTTTTAACAAAATTTGCTTGTTTGACAAATCGATTAGAACTCGTTTCTGGGAGCATATGACGTCTATTTTCCACGAAACGAGTTGCGTCGGATTTAGAATGATGATCTATATCCAGTTGTTCCATTTTCGAGCCATTCTGTCAACTTTCATTTTTGAACATATTTTTGACCCAATAGATCATCCATTCTAATCGAGAGAAACTTACTCTTTAGAAACAACAGACGATTTATATTTTTTGTTTCATAAAAATCCTTGACTGTCACCCAAATGTCATTAGTGGTTTTTCATTCTCGGATATGAGGGATTATGTTGTGTTTTACCGACATCTTCAACAACACCTTCACTTTATTTTCCCTCTATTCCCAATCTTGAACAAATGTGGCTATGGCACCATTGGCTGCAGTCGGCTTTACTTCATCTCTGTTTGCAATTGTCCACACACTAGAACCCTCGATAAATGTTTGCAACTTGAACTTCCAGTTGGTGTAATTTGACCCATTGAGCTTATTTCTCTCATTAAGGTACATCTCTACAATGTGATTATTCATTGTGACAAACCAACCGATCTACGGATCCACCTCCACATCCTCTTGCAATCGATCTATGGATCTAAATCTAGATCCTACAACAACCGATCTAGGAATCCACCTCCAAATCCTCCAGCAATCGATCTACGGATCTAACTCTAGATCCTCCAAAAAAAGATCGATGGATCCACCTCCAGATTCTCCAGCAATTGATCTGTAGATCTAACTCTAGATCTTGCAACAGTCAATCTATGGATCTAACTCCAGATCCTCCAACAAAATGCTGGAGAGGATAACCAACACAAGTACATTTGGCCTCGGGTGGCTTCTAACATGCACAAAACAACAACGCTAGTCCACCTTGTTGCGGGTCACGCTGACTAGAATTCTCATAAGTTTTTGGCCATCAACGCGGGAGTAACATTGTTCACCAGTGTTAATCAAGACCCTTTCACTATGTATGACCAACGATGATCAACATGGATTCTTCTTGTCGGGGTCGTGTTGATCAGGCTTACTCAAAATATTAGCTCTCTGTCATAAAAAAGTTGTACTAGCCACCAAGGCTTACATGCTTTCCGATCTCAGCCACCAAAGCTCAACATAGGCCCAACTCAGCCACCAAGGCTCAACACAGACCCAACTCAGCCACCAAAGCTCTGATACCATGTTAAAAAATGGAAAGACAAATTAGAATGAAACTTACAAATTGAAACTAGCAACTCATAGGTGAGGAAGCTACACCTGGAGACTGCCTAAGCAATACCACTCTATTTCATTAATCATTAAATCAGAAATATATAAGTTTACATTCAATTTAGGGAGATGAAAAATATCTGCTAGGAATTAACTCTAATCTAAGACACACACACAAATGTGAAACAAACTTTCTCCATTAATTTCAACTGTAGAGAGGGGAAGGGAAGGGTTAAATAAGATGTGATTTTGACTAAGACCTCAAATTATTTTTGAATAGGTTAACAATCCAATACAATCCAAAGTATCTAGAAGGAATAAAAATTTGTCTCGTTATGGACTATTAATCGGTCATTTTAGGTGAGTTTTTTTTTCTTAAGTAACTTTGATGGGTCAATTTGTATTCATAGATAGTAGCAAGAGATGATTATCCTCACTATCTATTGTCAGCTAAATTATGATGAAGTTTACCACCTTCATACACAGGAATAAATGAAACTAAAACAAGAGGAATTGCAAAGAAATAAGTCCCTGCCTTTTGGGACCAAGCGTGGATTCTAAGTCACGGAGCAATAGTCTATCACCTAAGAACCAAGTGTGGCTTCTAAGTCATGGAGCAATAGTCTAGCACCTAAGCACCAAGCATGGATTCTAAGTCATGGAGCAATAGTTGATCGCCTAAGCATGGTGCTCAAGCTTGTTTCAAGTGGATAGAGGGGTAGATTTGTTAGATCTATCTTAACTATATGCTAAGCTAAGCATCACCAACGAAAAAAGTTTTAAAACACATTATCGGAAATGCGAATTGTTGCTTGACTAAATGACTAGAAAATCATTCTTTCAATAATAACATGTTCTAGTATTAGTTAAAGTAGCAAGACACTATATTTTTCATTTTCACTTATTAATCTAATTTAGAAATACATATGAATTTTTGGAAATTTTCCAAAGATTTTGTATGAGATTTTGGAAAATTTCCAAAGATTTTGTATGAGATTTTGGCTTACTACTAAATTCTAGTGAAAGATTTGACATTTACACAAGAGACTCAACGTGTTCACGCTACATAATGAAATGTACATAGCGATATGTAGGTGAGTCATTATTATGGATAGTGTCGAGCAATTACACGTAAGATATGCAGGTAAGCATTATTATGGATAATGCAGAGCAATTACACGCCTAAGAAAGTTCAGAATGCATACTATCTACACAAATATAATAGTTAAAATAGTTACTATCAAAATTGTGGGTTACACAAATAAAATAGTTACGCATGCATGCCAACTCATAATGATCTTTATAAATTCTTACGCATGCATGCCAAACATTAACATCACATTAAACTAGTAAGTTAAATATAGACAGATGAATCTAGTCATATAAGTTCAATAGAGACAAATAGATTTGGGATATAGATGTAACAAAGATAACCGTGGCATTAGAGTGGGCAAGAATTCATATTTTAAAGATGGTAAATATTTTTCCAACGCAGACAAATTTATATATATAAAATATAAATAATTTAAATTTTAAGACATCAAAATTTTAACGCTAACTAATATTAAATTTTGGTTCATCGGATTTAAAGAAATAAAATATTATTTAAAGAAACAAAATATTATTTAGTTTGATTTAAGATTTTATTCTTATGATTAGAAATCTTGGAGAGAAGCCTTCTGAACTCACTATAATTTTCACATCATAAAAGGCTAAGAATGTCAATATTGCAACAAAAAGTTAAGAAAGTCAATATTGCAACAAAAAATATGTACCATTTTTTTAGTAATTATTACCAACCCGAATCTTTGACTTTGAATCTTTGATGTCAAAGAGCTCCTTTCCCTTCCAAGAACTAATAATTGAAAAATCACTGATTCGAGACCTTGAAATTTTGTGATTGCAATGTTATACCAAAATTTTGGGTTTTTTACAATTTTTCTCTAATTTAGAAGTACATATGAATTTTTGGAAATTTTCCAAAGATTTCATATGAGATTTTGGCTTATTACTAAAATCCAGCGAAAGATTTGACATTTACACCAGAGACTCAACGTGTTCATGGTACATAAAAAAATATTATTTGATATGAGATTTTGGCTTGTTACTAAAATCCAGTGAAAGATTTGAATTTACACCAGAGACTCAACGTGTTCCTGGTACATAAAAAATATTAGGGATATGAAGATGAGTCATTATTATGGATAATGTAGAGAAATTACACGTAAGATATGCAGATAAGCATTATTATGGATAGTGCAGAGCAATTACACGCGCAAGAAAGTTCAGAATGCATACTATCAAAATTGTGGGTTACACAAATAAAATAGTTAAAATAGTTACGCATGCATGCCAACTCATAATGATTTTTATTTTTAACGGTTGAAAGTTAAAATAGTTACGCATGCATGCCAACTCATAATGATTTTTATTTTTAACAGTTGAAATTCTATTTCATTAGCATCAGTATATTAGTCTAGTTATATAAGTTAAATATTCGCAAACCAATCCAGTCATATAAGTTCAATATAGACAAATTAATCTAGTCATATCAGTTTAATATAGAGAAATAAATTTAAGATATAGATGTAAGTAAGACAAATAACAATAGAGTTAACGAGAATTCAAATTTTAAAGATGAAAAACAATTATATAACTAACAAAATATTTTCATAACATAAACAAATTTCCATATGAAATATAAATAACTTAAATTCAAAGAGATTAAGATTATATATATATATATAAAGTATTCGAGTATTTTTGTGATTTTGGTGATATGACAAATAATCAAGCATAAATACTCTCTACCAAGGATTTTTGTCAACCAAAGAACATCAAGTGGACACACTTAAAGTTATGGGAGATTCTCTCATAATTGTGCATTATTTGGTTAAAGGCTCCCTCATAAAGGAGAAATCTATGGAAAATGTCATGAAAAGAATCTAGAAAATTGTCAAAGATATCACATCCAAAGCATATGCCCATGACTTCTGAAAGATGCTAACTATGGGTGTAAATTGAAGATAGGTAAATTAAAGATTAATAGTCAAATTAGGCCTGCTATAATTCCATAATGGTAAATGAAGTCTATTAAAATTCTTTTAGTTAAATTGCTTGATACAAGAAAAAATAAAACGGAAATTGGGGGCCCAAGTGACTCATGGCAACCCCAAGGACACAAATGCATGTAGACAAACCAATACGAAAGATTTCATAATTAACTAGTAGCATTATGTGTTTTGTTGCGGTAGTTTGTAAGGCATTCACCTACAAAACGCCTCTTTTTGTTGCTCAAATATATTGTGCTCAGGGAAAAATTCCAAATATCCTGCAAAATTGCCCCAAAAATATTTTATACCTATAATACATACAAATTTAGATTCTAATTTTCCCTAGAGGGGCCAAGATCCAAGTCGAGGTTGTTCTCTTATGGCATCTGCTTGCCACGAACTGCATCAACTTCTCCTTCTGCTAATGTGCGCGTCCCTTCTTGCAAAGTCAAGATTGGTTCTAGTCGGACCTGCTTTTCCTCCTCTTTCGAAATCCAATCCAGCTCCTTCTTTCTCATCTTTGGCATTAGTATGTCTAACTCCAAGTGCAGTAGTCGACGCTCCACTCTGGTGCTCAACCATTCCAATTGATGTTCCATGGCTTTTTCCCCATCATCCTTCTCTTTCTCCAGTAATTCAAGCCTCTTGTCCATCATTTCATAAATCCCCAATAAGTTATTAAAAAATTCTCTGTCACTTTCCTCCACCACCTGAAATCTTCAGCGGCGTCCTTGTTCTCCATCTTCGTCGATGACCATTTCAACATCAACATTCTCCAATCTAAAAACATCCAGATGGGCTATGTATCCATTTGAAAACCTTTATTTAATAACTTCCTTTCCTCTTGGGAGAGGTATCCTCCATCAACCAACATTAACTCCTTCTAAGAGTGAGTTGTCATTGCTTGCTCCATGGGTGATGAGCCAAACCTCGTGCAACAAGGATTCTTATTAACATTAATGGAACTCACATTAATAAACTTCATCTCCCACTTCCATTAGGCTTGAGAGGATCACGAAGATTTTATTTCAGGCCATACTTCCTTACTATCAAACCAAGTGTGCAAACCACCATGCATGCAATGTAACGTGTGGTGGATACGCTAAGATCCAAAGTTTCCTCTCCTTCCTTCATCCCTATGTCAGAGGGAATTATTCATTCAAGATTCCAAAAAATTAAAATTTCATTTATTGATTCAGATTATGGGATCAACGTGATTCTCCTTTCGCCACCCTAGAGCACAATTAGGAGCCCTGATTGGAAATAGTGTCCACCTCCACGTTAAAGGTTCTAAGGACGTGGAGGAAGGATATTTTTTCAAATTGAGGGGTGAATAGAGCTATTCTTCAAACAATTGGAGGGAAAGTATAAAGCATTCCTAAGATTACCTTTGTAACCTCCAAGATTACCATCATCAAGTCCCCAAAGATCATCAAATTTTTTATTCCTTTATCCTTGGCGAGTTTTAGGCCTTTCCAGGCTTGGTTGTCTGTTGCCCATCCTATGCCCCAGGCAATAGTATATTCATTTTGTTCATCAAAACTATGTATTGCCCCTCCAACTCCTACCACCCCTTATATATTAATTGAAAATAGTAATAGATTATAATTTAAAATTCAATTATTAAAAATACAACACTATATAATAGGAAAAAGTAAACATTAAAATGATTCTTCCATTTAAATTATTCATAATCCATCCATACTCATAAAAGTGTACAATTTTAGTCTAGTAGTAACAAAACAAGTATAGATGTGTTTTTTTGTTTTTCCAAATTTCTATATATTTTTTAAATTTATTTAATATTTTTAAATATAATAATTTAGATATATTCTATTAAATTTATTAAGAACTAATTCTTACATTTTAATTATTCACAATTCATGCTCATTAAAAGTGTAAAAATTAATTTTAGTTGCAACTAAACAATATAGATATTTATTTTAATTTAATTTTTATATTTTTTAAATATAATAATATGGATATATTATATTAAATCTATTACCAATAAAATGTTAAAATATTTATTTTAATTTAATTTTTATATTTTTTAAATATAATAATATGGATATATTATATTAAATCTATTACCAATAAAATGTTAAATTTATGTACGAAAGATTAAAATATAAATTTTGTTTGACAAAAATCTTAATCACCCACACAAATTTCTTAAGTAAATTTTATATATATTATCAAACAAATGACAAGTTTCTTAATCAAATAAACTTTATATATATTATCAAACAAAAATTACAGAAAAACTAATAATTTTTTTTCTAGTTCACTTGTAAAATTTGGAGTCGTTTTTATTATCTTTTTCAATTCAATAAAGCAAGTTACAAAATTATGAAATTTAATATGGAATTATTTAGTAATGGCGATATATTATTTTATTTTGAATTAATTTTTTATCATATGGGGATTTAAATTTGTTAAAGATAAAATCAATATATTATAAGTGACAAGGAGAGAGGATGTGAAGTATTGAGAGTTTGTATATATTATAAGTATAAAAAATGTTATAAAATAAAAATAAATATTTTTTTATTGAAAAATATATTGGATTGGAGATTTAATAAAAGTACTTTAAGAAGTGTTTATGAATATTTAGTGAAATTGGAAGTATTTTTTAGCATTTAATAAGCACATACTATTTCACATATTTCCAAATTATATATGAAATGGAGCAGTTTAACTAATAGATGAAATGACTTTTCTCGCCTAAATCTAGCAATACAATTTGTAGTATGATTGTGATTCTCGTTGTTTAAAATGCACTTTTGAATGCATACATGGATTCAAAAACCCCTAAGGCACTAGAACTTTGCAGATTAAACAACTTAAACTTACAATTCTTAATTTTTTTTTTTAATGAAACAATGACATTTCCTTTTACAATGAATAAAAACATTCTTTGTGATAATTTGTCAATAGGCCTCAAGAAATTTAATTTATTTATGGATAATTATTAGGTGGATGGTGAGAGTTTAACCTCCATTCAATATTCTAAAACATTCTTATTAATAGTCACCAATAAAAAATTGATATTTATCTAAAAATTAATTATGCCTTTTTTGTCTATTTAAATAAATAAATTAATTAAAAATTTGGCATATAAATTTGAGTTATAATTTTAGGCATGCAATATTAATAATCCCTAATATTAACTCATAATATTGTAATAAAGGCTATTTATAAATTTAAAATCCCAATGGTAAAAACAAGGATTAAGATACAAAGAAGATAATTCGACTGACATTTATTGATGCTTCGACAATGCTCAAAGCTTCCAAAGAGAGACACGCAACTCAACTAAGAAAGAGCAGGAAGTTGGAGAAACCGTAAACGTAAGTATGGAAAAAAGATACAGCAAAGAGTAGGTAGTCACGATGGAATAAACTGGAAAACAACACAGTAGAACATAGACTAAACTAGAACTGCGCAGTGAATGCGTGAGTCCATCGGCTTCCAGCGAAATGATGAGACAACAAACCACCATGTGTGAATAGCTACACAACATTCGTAAGCTAGTCGGCTCCCAAACCCTTGCAACATTTCGTTCCATATTAATAGCTTTAATTTCTCTTCTTTGTAGATCCAAGTCTTGATGCTGAATCTTGTTCTAGACTTGAAACATAAACTAGAAAAATATTGACTGTGGATTATCCGAACTCTCAAAACCAACAATCACACTATGAAAATTTCCAATCCATTATAATATAATCACTTTTATTATTATGAAAAAAAATGTTTTCATTTTCATTAAAATTACTTTCTTTTACCTATTACAACTCCCATTAAACATGCTCCACCTCTCATCGTCAATAACCACTAAAATGGATGATTATTATTGGTATCTATATGTGAATATACTACAATTTAAAACCATAATTTTGTTAAAGCAAACAGTGCGCAGCGGAAAATAAAAGACAAACACAACATAGAAAATAATACACAAATGACACAGTGATTTAACGTGGTTCACCCAACCAATCTGGGCTACGTCCACCAAACAGAGGCATCAACAATCTTATTATTAAACAAGAGATTACAATAATTTATTTCCTCACACACTCTCTACCATACCCAATATCCTGTACGGGCATATATTTTATAGCTAAGAGAATAAAACTGACTCATAAATTCTCTCACAACAAATATAGGATGCATTAACTCCTCCCCAACAAAATAGAGCTAATATAGAAACAAATCCTATTGTTGTCACCTACATGAGATTTTTTCCCAATTTATTAAAACCGAAAATCTCAACAATCTCCACCTTGACAACAGTTAGCCTGATACCCTGTTTCTTTATTATTTTTATCTTTTCTGCAAGCCAAGAGAAGCCAAACACCAACATAGCTTCTCTAACAAAACTGATTTCGTGAACATGTCTGCATAGTTCTCCTTTGTATGCACCTTTTCAAGAGAGACTCCCCTTTCAGTGATAACCTATCTTTCAAAATGGTACTTGATTGGTATATGCTTTGATTTACTATGATAGGCCGGATTCTTAGACAAATGTATTGCACTTTGACTATCACAAAATAACTTGATGTTGTCCTGCAACCTACCAAACTCACCAAACAAACCTTTCAACCAAATCGCTTCTTTGCAAGCATGAGAAGCAGCTATGTATTCTGCTTCAGTAGTGGATAAAGCAACAAGGTTTTGTAGCTTTGACATCCAGCTAATAGCTCCACCTGCAAGAGTAAAGACATACCCTGATGTTGACCTTCTCTTATCCAAATCACCTGCAAAATCCGAATCAACATATCCGCAAAAAAATTCACTACTCTTATTATAAGTGATACGATAATCACTTGTGTCTCTCAAATACCGAAGCACCCATTCCACTGCTGACCAGTGTTCTTTACCTGGATTTGCGATATACCTGTTGACAACCCCAACTGCATGTGAAATATCTGGTCGAGTACAAACCATCACATACATCAAACAACCTACTACATTGGCATATAGAATTCGAGACATTTGTTCCTTTTCTTCATCTGTATTAGGACATAAACTAGAAGAAAGCTTAAAATGGGAAGCTAAAGGGACTGACACAGGCTTCACATTGTTCATACCAAACCTCAAGAGTATTTTCTCAATATACTTCTGTTGTGATAGCCACAAATTACCATTGCTCCTGTCTCTAAAAATCTCCATGCCCAAAATCTGTCTTGCTGCTCCCAGATCTTTCATATCAAATGTCCTTGCCATCTGAGCCTTTAACCTGTTGATATCTTCTATGCTTTTGCTTGCTAAAAGCATATCGTCAACATATAACACTAAGATAATGAACATGCCATTACTTAATTGCTTAAAGTAAACACAATGATCATATTCACTTCTTATATATTTTTGACTCAACATGAAAGAATCAAACTTCTTGTACCATTTCCGAGGCGATTGCTTCAGACCATACAATGATTTCTTGAGCCTGTAGACAAATTTCTTGTTGCAATGTTGAACAAACCCTTCCGGTTGTTCCATATAAATTTCTTCATCTAAATCTCCATGTAAAAATGTAGTCTTAACATCTAGTTGCTGTAATTCTAAATCAAGCAAAGCAACTAATGCTAACACAATTCTAATTGAAACTATTTTAACAACTGGTGAAAAAATCTCATGAAAGCCAATCCCTGCTTTCTAAGAAAACCCTTTTGCAACTAGCCTCGCTTTGTACCTATCCTTTGTACCATCCACACCCCTTTTCAACTTGAAAACCCATTTACATCCCACATATTTCCTGTCTTTCGGAAGTTCAACCAGATCCCATGTGCCATTCTTCCCTAAGGCCATCATTGCGTCCTTCATAGCTGCTTTCCACTTGTCACTTTTCGAACCTTCTATAGCTTCCTGATAGCACAAAGGTTCATCGTCATTAGCGGTAAATGCAACTGAAGTAACATAATCATCATACCTTTTAGGAGGGCGTTTCATTCTTATAGACCTCTTTAAAGATGTTTCTGGTGCTTCCACAATTGGTTGATTACCATCTGTAGGAACTTCTTCATGATCAACATTTGAGACATGTCCATGATCTACATTTGAATCTTGTTCATGATCTGAATCTGAAACCTGTTCATGACTTGCATCTGAACTATGTTCATCTAGACTATCATTAGAAGTGGTTTCAAACTGAATGTGTTGAAAGTCATATACATCATCCTGTTTCAATTTATTATCTACATCTAACTGTACAAGAGAGGATTCATTAAAATTTACGTCTCTGTTGATGATGATCTTGTGGGTAGTAGGATCCCACAATCTGTATCCCTTTGTTCCATCACCATATCCAACAAAGATATACCTTTTTGACTTTGGATCTAATTTAGTTCACTGATGTTTAGACACTAGAGCATATGCATCACAACCAAACACTCTGAGTTTAGAATAATCACAAGGGTGACCTTTCCATACCTCTTGAGGAATCTTGCATCCTATCGTCGTTGATGGTGATCGATTTATCACATAACAAGCTGTAGCCACCGCTTCTGTCCACAGTTCCTTCTGCAAACTGGCGTTACTCAACATACTCCTTACTCTATCTAAAAGAGTCCTATTCATGCGTTCAACAACTCCATTTTGCTAAGGAGTATAAACAGTGGTCTTATGTCTTTCGATCCCAGTGTCCTTGCAATAATTGTCAAACTCCTTGGAAGTAAACTCACCACCATTGTCAGTTCTTAAACATTTTATTGTTCTACCAGTGATGTTTTCTGCCAATGCTCTAAACTTTTTGAAAACTGTAAATACATTAGACTTCATTTTCAACATGTAGACCCACACTTTCCTAGAGAAATCATCAATAAATGATACAAAATATGACGAGCCACCATATGAGGTTGTAGGGGATGGACCCCAAACATATGAATGGATATAATCAAGGATTCCTTTACTAGTATGTTTGCCTGTTTTAAACTTTTGCTTACTTTGTTTCCCAAATAGACAATGATTACAAAAATCTAAATTTCTAGAATTTAGATTAGGAAGTAACTTACGATCAACCAAAATCCTTAACCCTCTTTCGCTTATATGGCCCAACCTTTGATGCCACAAACGAATAAAACTACTGTCATTTTCAGACACCGTAGACACATGATCTGACCCTGTTCTTCCTTCTAACTAAAATAGATTTCCTACCTTTTTAGCTTTCATTACTAGTTAAATACCTTTGTAAATTTTCATTACTCCACCTTGAATTACAGTTTTATATCCATTTGTGTCAAGTGCTCCTAGTGAAATTAGATTTTTCCTTAATTCTGGTACATGTCTTACATCAGTTAAAATTTTGGTTTGTCCCATCAAACATTTGCAGCTAAATACTCCCAATTCCCACAATATTACATGTGACATCATTACCCATGTAAACAACTCCATCATTAATTGATTTATATGTCTTAAACCATTCTCTATGAATGCACATGTGGTTTGATGCACCAGAATCTAACAGCCAATGTTGATCATGATTTGACAAATTAACTGATAAAACTTCATCACTCATACCTGAACCAGATGCCGAACCTGTATCTGTCGTGTTTGCTTCTTTCTTCTCTATAGAAGAATCTTCCTTAGAAGTTTGCTGTCACTTCCAAAAGTCCTTCTTCAAATGTCCCGATTTGCCACAAAACCAACGCTTTACCTTACTATTCTTCCCTTTCGACTTTTAACGTGAGTCGCTCTGCCTACTGAAGCATCTTTCTCTAGAATGACCTCTGACCATCATTGCTTTTGATGTAGAGGTTTCTAAATTCGACCTTCTCCTTGTTTCTTCAGATAATAAATATGCAACTACATCATCAAACTCAAGGGTTTCTGATGAACTAAGACTTATAAAAGTAACAATATGATCCCATGACTCGAGCAACGAGCACAATAAAGTAATAGCTTTATCTTCTGATTCAAATTTACTTCTATGCTTTCTAATTGCACCAGAAGAGTATTAAAAGCATTCAAATGATTAGTAATCGATGTACCTTCCTTCATTCACAAACTGTACAACTATCGCTTTAGGAGAATCCTATTGGTTAAGGATTTTGTCATGTACAACTTCTCAAGCTTCATCCACAAACCAACAGCTGTTTTCTCCGACACGATGCTAAGCAAAACATCATCCGCCAAACACAGTCGAATAACACTCAATGCTCTTTCATCTATCTCGGTCCACTCATCAGCTATCATGTTGTAAGGCTGTTTGGATTTTCCCATCAACGCCTTCGCCATGCCTTGTTGCATAAGCATATCGTGCATCTTCACCTTCCAGATCTCGAAATTGTTTCTACCATTGAACTTCTCGATCTCAAAAAGAGCACTCTGAGTTTTTTCCATATTGTATCAACCAAAAAATAATCTCCAATTCCAAATTGTTAATTAATCAAATTAATATCTAACAAAAAATGCCTTCGCCTTCTACTATACTTCCTTTATCTTATCAAAAAATCGTCTCTACTGTACAAGCTGCAGATTACAAATAAAACCAGATAACAAAAAAAAAAAATGCAGTTTTACCAAAACGATCCTTGGTTGGCGCACCGAAAGGGACTTGGCGCTACCTGAACAGCAGACAATCTATGCCAGAAGCAAAATCGCTTAGAGTACCAAGATTGGGATATTGGCGCTTTGGTGCGACTATTAAGGTCGGATCCGTGCCAATTGGTGCACCTATTCCACAATAAACTGTGCCAATCCATTCACTGTATAGTATTGGCGCGACTGTTTCGCCTGAAACTGCACCAATCGCCAAATCTCCATAAACTCCACTTGCAACAGCTTTGTCGTACGCACGCACTCGCTCCTCAACACGCTCTGATACCAATTATTAGAGCAAACAGTGTGTAGCGAAAATTAAAAGACAAACACAGTATAGAAAATCATACATAAACGACACAGTGATTTAACGTGGTTCACCCTACCAATCTGGGCTACGTCCACCAAACGGAGGCATCGACAATCTTATTATTAAACAGGAGATTACAATAATTTATTTCCTCACACGCTCTCTACCATACCCAATATCCTGTATGGGCATATATTTTTATAGCTAAAAGAATAAAACTGACTCATAAATTCTCTCACAACAAATATAGGATGCATTAACTCCTCCCCAACAAAATAGAGCTAATATAGCAACAAATCCTATTGTTGTCACCTACATGAGATTTTTGCCCAATTTATTAAAACCGAAAATATCAACAAATTTAAGCTTCTACACCATTTGTAATTTAAGGATATGATTATTTTTTAAATTAAAAATTATTTATAATGAAATCTTTTCATAGAAATATAAAATTCAAATTCCTCGAGCATAAACTTAAGCGTAAATTTGTACTTTGTTGATGCTAATCTGAATTGGATTCGTAGCTTTCCCGATATTAATAAAAATCGTCAAAGATTTAGGGAATATAAAATTTGATTTATATGGTTTTTTCTTTAGGGAATAGAGCATTTGATTTATATGGTTTTTGTGTTGTTCTTTTCGGTGCGAAATTATGTTCGGTATTATTGATTTTATAAGGTTTTGTTAAGTTTTCTATTTCAACAAATTCACGAGCTTTAGAATTTTAAGTTTTCATTTTTCATTTTGATCCACTTTATTCTCGAGTTTGAGGTTTATTAAAAAAAAAATCCCTTTGTTAGATTAAATATTTTGGAATTTCATAACAAATTACAACAAATTAGGTTATTGTTAGGAAAATCATCTTAATTAAAAAATTACTAGAAGGATGGGATCATAACCACTATGGCCAATTAGTCACACTGTTTAGGAGAATCAAATCCCCATTGTCACAACAAACTAAGTTGAGTGTGTTAGATAATAGCATACATAACAACAACCCAAATGTAACACCTCCTCCCAGGTCTACCTAAAGTAATCATGCCAACCAGGGTAAACATGAGAAGAGATGCTACTATGATCAGATTCGACCTCCTATGTGAGAAGTGAATTGACAGAACATCACACACAGTCTTCTAACACCATCAATAAAACCCTCAAGAGACAAGTCAGCCACTTAAACAACCCGTCCTTGGGCCCCACTGCTATTTTGGATCTCTTAGGCCATAGTCACTCGCATTCTATGGGCAAGGGAGTGACAAACAACCTAAATTCAGTCTCAAAGCCCTACATGCCAGTGACTATGGACCAAAATTTCCAATTCTATGCCAGCGACCCCGAGATTTAAGCCACTTTTCAAGCCCAGAATCCTGGTCTCTGGCTAGAACTTGCTACAACCTTCAGAATTCATTAAAGACATGATAACAATGTTGATCAATCAAATTCAACCTTAGGACTAGGCCTGAGCATCCCCAACCTAGACTGACATTCTCTTAAACGTTGGGCATCAATGAAACCTACAGGTCTAGGATACAAGACAGAGAATAAACGACTGAAAAAACTTATTAAACATAACCATAAGGATCATCTCCTTCTCCTTTGAACCACTACATCATCAATTAGGTCTTGCATCCATCCATTTAATAATTAAAAGTAAATACATGAAACAACCATGACATGAACCAATCACATAACCATGCTTATAACAAGCATTAAAACATGTAAACATTAGAGATATGACAACCATTAAATCCACATATAAATGAGTACAAAAGTAAGAGAACTTAGCTTTTATTAATCATAGGCAAATCCAACCAGGTTCAGTACATCCACATACCACCCGACCATAGACATGGTTGAACCAAATCTCTCTTTCAGCTAGTCACCCCTGTGCCATAATCTAAGCACAAATGTCGGTTCTCATAGAACAACAAATCCAAGAACAACCAAGGGAATATAGAGGTTAAACCACCTCCACCCTCATCAAACTATGATAAAAAAAAATCGATGCTCCGATCATAACCGAACATAACTTGGATTTCCATTCGGAATCCATCACTATCCTTGAGGAATTTTTTATCTCCTTGCTTGTCAGGCTTGACCACAATCCAAACATGGATCACTAGGCCCTAAGTCGAGACATCTCACTCAAGCTTTACTGTTTATCCCACCAAAATCAGTAAAGGGATTCATAGGCCTTTGGGAATGGAACTTGACACCACCTTCACCCCGGATTTTGAAATCCATCTAGCAAACCAAAGCTCAAAAACTGAAATAACATACCAACATAACATGGCATTCAAAAAAAGGCAAGGCTAGGTTGAAAACCACTGCCATAATTTGGCAAAGTCATCCATTAACAATGAGATAACCATACACCAACATGCAAATCCATGCATATCCAAACCAGCTAGGAAATCACACATGCAAAAGGTTTCCTGCAAATATTCCTACTGAAATTGCTTGATCCTACTTTCCTTTCCTTGATCCTTGCTTGCCTTCCTTTCCCTTTGCTTTCTTTTCCTTCCTTGATCCAAAGGTAAAGTGCTCCAAGAAAACTCTAAGTGACTAAGAGAGTGAGAGAGAAGGAGGAAATAATGAGAGATATCCAAACTTGAACTTGAGAAAAGCCATGAATTGATCCTCAAAAGCCTTTTTATGCATGAGGACTCTAATTTCTTCATTTTCTATTATTTTCCTTCATTTTCCCCTCACATGCAACCTGTGGCCTTTCACCTTACTTTTCTCCTAATTTCCTTTATTTTCATAAATAAATGTGCCAACAATGCATTTTTTCTTTTTAATGCCTTAGCCTTAGCCTTTTCCAATTTCCTTAGCCAAAACACACATCTAGTGATGCCCACTAGGATATCTTTGCCCAAAGTTCATCTTGGAATATGTGTCCCTTACCCGTGGTCTTATTTTTTCCTTTATTAACTTTTATTACATGAACTTTTCACCAGGGTTGTTATAGAACCCTCCCCCTTGGGGAACACTGTCCTCAGTGTTAAACCACACCATGACCTCAACAAAACCGTAGAAAACTTACTGCCCATGGAGCTTTATAACTTAGCTCGTTGTAGTATTTACAATGAAAAGCCTGCTCAAATGCAAAACATCATGACAACATGACAGTATAACAACCATAATAATATGACACCCATACTGATTATTGGAGCTTTATAACTTACCTCATGGTGATATTTACATTTTTATACATATACATACATATACAATAACATTAGCAAAACATATGCCAAACATATACCAACATCAAACCAACATTGCTTTACCTCAACCAACAAACAATGAAGGATACAGGGCCCGCATCTGATTTTCCATCTACCATGTTGCTTCTTCAGGCCCAAAGTGCTTCCTCTGCACTTTAACTTGCTCTATGGCTCTATTCCTGAGCATGAGATGTTTTCGTTGTAGTATGGATTGAGGCTCTGGCTGGAACTCTCCACTTGCAATACATACTAATCAATAAGATGATCAACATCCTTTATATACTTCTTAAGAAATGAAATATGGAAAACATCATGGACTTTTAGTGTTGGAGGTAGTGCAAGTCAATATGCCACTGGTCCAATCCTTTCAATGATCTCAAAAGGCCCGTAATATCATGGTGCCAACTTGGCACACGAACCAATCCTCAAAGATATTTTCTTGGGCTTGATGCATAAATACACATGCTCCCCAACCTAAAATTCCTTGAACAACATGTTCCTATCTACATGACTCTTCTGCTTATCTTGCGTTGCCTTTAGATTCCTCTTTATAACCTACATTTCTTCCTCCATGTCTGACAACATATCTAATACAATAAGTACCCTGTTCACTGGATCACTCTAGCTGATAGGAGTATTACAACTCCTCCCATACGATGCCTCGAAAGGACTCATCCTCAATGACTCCTAATAACCATTGTTGTATGTGAACTCAACCAAAGAAATATTGTCCTCCCATTTGCTCTATTGGTGCATCACATACATACTCAACATATCCTCCAAAATCCTATTGACCCTCTCTATCTGACCATCTTTCTGTGGATGATAAGTTGTACTGAAGGCCAACTCTATACCCAAGCCTGCAAATAGCTCCTTCCAAAACTTGGAAGTGAACTTTGCATCCCTGTCTGACACAATCTTATTTGGAACAACATGCAATCTCACTATGTCTCTAATGACCACCTGTGCTACCTCACTAGCTGATTACATAGTCTTCATTGGAATAAAGTGAGCTAATTGATGAGGCTCATCAATAGGTAAATTATATGGGTCTTAATGCCACTCTCCAACTTATTAAAATCAACTTTTCTCACATTTCTTTACATATATTATTATATTTTTCTTAGTGAGAAGAGTAAAGGTGAGATGTTATGTCATGTGGCTTAATGTGCATTAATTGCAGGATGTGGAGCAATTTTTGGGCTAATTTAAGTGCAGGAACTCGAAGTGGAAAAGAAAGAGGGATTTTATGAGATTTTTTCTCCCTCCTTAACTCCTCAATTATTCGAAGATTCCTCCACCAGATCTCATCAGCTCAGAGTTACAAGTAGCCCAGCCAAGCGAGTTCATTGGTAGCCAAGCTAGTGACAGTGAAGACAAGTCATTTTCGAGTTGGGACCCAACTCTCCCTAATTTTTAGGAAGTTGTGGGTAGCTTCAGTTTGTATAAATAAGAAGGCCTAGTGCCTCATTAGGATTCAAATTTTTATTGAAGCCAAGTGACAATTTCAAGCTAAGATATTGTGACTATTATTCTTCTGTTATTTTTGACATTTTGATGATAATGAAAAGGGTTTCTTTGATCCAACACTGAGTTTACTCAGAGGGCCGAAGCTCTTAGGTTAAGGCCCAACCCTAGCAGCAGACGTTCATCCTTTTGTACATATATTCTTAGATTGGAATCATAGATTAGTTGTTGAAATTATCTCTGCTTTGTTTAATTTACATGTATTTGAAAGACTGGTTAGTCTTGCTTCCACTAGTGGGAGAAGTAGATTAATGTTACAGTAGTGAAAGAAAATACTTCAGAAAATCTTGTGACAATGGCCTCTTCCTCATCTCCCTCATGGGATCTTGGTTTGAGGGCCACACTCTCACAGCCCCAAAAACAGATTTATCTTTTGGTCATCGCATAGCTTAGGATTTCTTGTTAAGTAGATCATTGTTTATGATTTCTTAGAAGCACTTGCAATTGTCATTTTGGTTTCTTGATATTGTTGTAGATTAAAAAGCATTCCATTCTATTAACACCCAGGCTGTTCCCTATGACTCCCAAGGGAATACGGCCGGGGTAACCACTAACCAATCTTTGGATTACAGCTTCTAGCCCAGTTGTAATCAGAGAGGGCTCTCTCTTTAAGTTTTGTCTCTGTTCTATTGAAATTTTAGGCTAGTTATGAAGTTAAGGTTTTTGGTTTATGTTTGGTTGGGAGGATGTCTTTTTGAAACTTTTAAAGTGTAGTTTTGCAGGTAAAATTAGTCCATTGGGCAATGGAGTCTGTGGTTGTTAGTTTTTTGAAATCCTGAGTTTGATGCAGCTGGAGTTACAGGGCCGTTTGGATACTTCATGAAACAAACTTTAAATTGTGATAATGGAGTGCAAACAGCCAGTGAAAAGCAGTTAAGAATTTTTCACTAAGCTGGGATGTGAGAAAGGGATGTATTCCTCAGGAGCAAACTTGAATTCCTGAAACAATAACCACTGTGATGATATAGTGTGAAAGGGTAGCAATTAAGAATTACACTTTCATTACTATAACTGAAGAACAGATATTTAAAATAGCTTAGATTGAGTTCAGGGTAATCTGTGATTAAATCCTGGAACTATTCTTTTTCCTTGCTATTAACTGTTTAAACATAAGCAACATGAAAGAGATATGAAAGATGACAAACACATAACAAAGAGTTACAAGAGAAACTTATTGTGTCATGAGATACGCAGGAATCCTGCAACTTTTAGCTAAACACTAGCAGAACATCAAACAACACAGAGCTTTGGAAATTCCATCATCCTTTGTATTACTTCTCTGAGAATTACAGTAAAAGAAGAGCAGAATAGATATGAGCAATCTCTTACATCCAATTTCCAACCCCTGCTAACAAATGCGAGGGGGAATATATAGCAATCTCATACAAAATATCTCAGGCATTGAGTCATCTGAGAGGTAAAATATCTTCATTAACTCGTACAGAAATTGCAGGATAAAAAGTTATTACAATCCTTTAATGAACACTTAAAGCGCTCTTTAAACTCCTGTCAGAACAATTGACCTTTGGAGCTCACGGGAACGCGATTTGAGCACTTTGTGTAATAACTGCCTGAATGACGTTAGTCTGCTCTGCGCTCTGAGTCCTCCCTGTAAGCTTCTCGGCCCTGTCACCTGTTTGCACTGCTAGTGCTGCTGTGGTGGCCGTAATACTTGTGCTTGAGATATGCTCAGCCTCTTTCTGCATACCTGCTGATGTGTCTTTATCTTCCTGTATTAAAAAACCTTAAATTTTTCAAAAGTCCAATAACATAGCATTACTGGACTCTAGAGTCTTAACAGAAATTGTTGATCAAATTATCCCACCACATCCTGTTTAGGCAAATTGATGCCTCAAAATTGACCCGCATGCCGGTCTTCATCCTGCCTCTGTGTACTTGCTAAAAATGGGGAGCTCATCAAAACAAGTGTGTGATCACTCATAATAAAAAAATAACTTTCCACCCTGTTGAGCAGGGCGTCTGTCCCTGTTGCTGCCGTCCTTGTCTTGTTGATGTACTAGCTGTCTCTGCAATTTGATTTCCAGCAAGTGTTCACTCTCTTGCATGCTTTTTCGTTTGAGAGCAACCTTCCTGATGGCTCCAGCAAGCTAGGCGGACCCTGTTTGCAATGCCATGAACCTGTTCTGAAATTTGTTGATATCTGCTTGCATATCCTGGGTTCTTCTTTCCAGGGTCTGAACCAGGTTTCTTAATGTTAGGACCCTTTTGATTAGTGAAATAGTCTCAGTCCTATTGCCAATTCCCATTTTGATGAGCTGGGAGCTTGTTCTGTAATTCAACACGTTTATCACTTTAGTGGCAATCTCAGGCATATTGCCTAGAGATGCCCTTGCACGTTGGATCTCTCTGTGTTCTTTTCCAATGAGCGTTATTTGCTCATGGATGGCTTCAATGTACTCCCATTGGTCTGTGATGGACTGGCCAATATTGGCCCACAGGACCCTCTTAAGTTCATATGTCACTTTGTCCAATGTGAGCTCTTTTTCTAGCTCAGTTATTCTTTTCTTAAGAGCCTTTACCTCCCTTTCTCTTTCAGCCACATTCTGCTTGGACTTGTCATATTTCTCATTTATTTTTGCCAGTGTCCTTGGCTTGATTTAGCTCTGACATTTGAGACTCCAAGGCTTGAATTTCATTCCTTAGCTTTTGCATGTCAAGGCTTTCAGCCTGCTCTGTTGTTTGTGCTGAGGTGGATGGTGCTGCCTGTTGTGTCTGCTGGCTGGGAGGGGCATGGTTTGAGGGGTTTCCTCAAGATTTATTGTTTCTGTAGGAGGTTGTGAGGTTTGTCCTACCTCCTTTTGTTGTAATGCTGCCTGTAGGGTAGCCTCTGATTCCTGCAGCTTCTCTTGGGTGTGGATGAGCTCTTTATATAATGTCATCAGCATAGCAGCTGCATCCTTATCTTGTCTGAGCTGGGCAATCTCTTCTGTTTGAGGATGAAGAGTTGTTGGGATCTTTATCATTTTTCTCAACCATATCAGCATCCCTCAGCTTCAGAATCTCCTGCACTGCCTTGATATCTTTAGGATCATGTCCAAGCTCTATTATGATTTCCTCTAGAGCTTTGATCCTGTTGTCTTTTGCTTGAGAGGAAGCCCTTTCCAGCTCAAGTTGTGCAGCTGTGTTATTTAGGCTATTTTGCAGCCTATAGTTTACCAAGGTTTTATCTGCCAATGTGGCATACACCATCTCACCCATTTGTTTGTGCAATTCTATTTGATCCATTGGGTGGATGTCCTTGGATAGGACCTCAAGGTTGGTCCTGATATAATCTGCAGCTGACTGTGGTTGCTGCACTGCTGGTGTAAAATGGCTCATAATCATTTTTCCTTCATGTGCATCATATGCAGACATGAGTCTTTGCTGGTTTGTGGGAGCCATTTTCAATAAGTCATTATACAACTGCAGCCTCAAGGGTTCATTTCTCTTTTTAATGTCCTTGAATTGCTGCTTGATGCTCTTCTTGCCTTCCCTTTGCTGGCCTGAGGAGCTAACTTCTCCTCCTGCTGCCCTTTCTTGCTTTTGTCGGAAAGAGCTGGCTGAGGCCTCCATGCTGGGCAGGCCTGTACCTGAAGTCTGACCCATTGGCATTTCTTCTTCAGAGAAAGGGTTTAACCTTTTCCTCTTCTCCCCTTGAGTTGGTGAAGCAGTAAGGGAAGTCTCTCTGTCCCGTTTTCTATTTACATCCTCCCTTTGAGGGGTTTGGAGGACAGAAGAGTCAATCCTTGAGTCTTTCCTGGGAGGTGCCATTTGTGTTGGCTATTGTTGTGTGGCCATTGGGGCCTCTGCTGTCTGCTCTCCCTACCCTGGCTGCTCCTTTTGTGGCTGTGGTACCTGTGGGGCTTGTTGAACCTATTCCTGTTGTACCTGTTGCTCCATATCTTTTTCCTTGCCTTTTCTCTAAGCTTGGTTGGTAGTTTGGACTGCCTGTTGATGTGCTGTAGAGGATGAGGCAGCTGCTCTTGCTTGAGGCTTTGGCAGAGAGAATACCTGTGCAGGAAGTTCCAAGTCAGCCAATTTCAGAAGATGTCTTCTTGCTCTCTCATTCAGTTCTTCTTGTGTGACCGGTTCCTCCAGTGTGCCCCTTTTCCATTTTGGTTGATTGGCATATTTTTCAATGTGGGGCAAGCTTACATGGTCATAACTAGAGAGCTTGTATTTGAGCCTTATGAATGATATGGAGTGATTGGGGTCATAGGGTTTCCAGAGGAAGCTGGTCTTCAGGCCAAGGCATTCTAGCTTTCTATCAGTTTCTTTCCATCCTTCCCTTTTTTTCAATACAAGGTGGCCCAATTGATTTTTCACTTTCAGTTGTGCCTTCTTGCCCTTGCCTGAGAAGTGTATCATATCAGCGTTCCCAAATTGCCTGAAGTATTCAAGGGTAAATAGTCTCATGGGCACATATTTGGGCAATCTGTATGGGGGTAACTCACACCCATATATTCTGATTACGGTGTAGTTTTGGTAAAAATACCAATCCCCAATGCTATACACTTTAGATAACTGCAAGATTCTCTACATCTCATCAGTCAGCCTTGGAGGAGGCGAGCTTAGGAACAAGGACATGGCCGGGTGAATGAAAAGGTCTATGAATTCATAGTAAGTGTACGGAGAGTAGGTTTTGTAATGAAACACTGAGGTCCAGTACACTACTGACCTTGGATTGCCTTGTGCATCCATTCTCTTGACAATGAAGGAGAACTTCTCATGCTGATAATATAGAATCAGGTGGTAGATGTAGGAGGTGTATCTGAACACCTTCTCTCTTGACAGGCTCAAAAACTGCTCATGCATCTTATCTGATATGTATGTGGCATAATCATAACAGATTGGAGTTTTGCCAGGGGAAAACATAGTCATCATCATCAGTACAGTTTCATCAATAAATTCAACTGATTTGTACCCCAAGATGGAATTGATCATATCTGCAAGATCTACACCCAGTTGATTGAGGTAACCATCAAAAATAGGAGGGTACAGCACAGTATCAGAGTTTTTAATAAACAACTGGTTGAGCTTTGTGATTTGTGCATCTGTCAGCATCTTAGCCCCTTGGTTTATCAGATCCAATAGAGACAAGGGAACCAATTTCTTCTGAGTTTTGAACTGTAGCATCTCTCTAATGGCCTCAGGGGTCATGTAGAATACAACTGAGCCTGAAGGGTCAAGCACAGCTCTTTGAGTGGGGTCATAGCAGATAGCACACAGATGAATCAGGTCTGGGAATTGGTTGACCTGAGGGAGCCTGAAAATTGGGAGGAAGGAATCCCAAATGCATAATATGTCTGTCCCATCCACATGTTTGGCCTTAAGCTCATTGAGCAGGTGGAGGTGGAACTCGCTGTTTGATGAGGAGTCCTCTGAGATTTAGTAATCCAGTTCTGCCAAATCCTGCCACTCCAGCTCTCTCTAAGGGGCATTCAAAGGGGCAACATTGAGGGCCATAGGTGCAACTGGAGTCTCCATGATTACTTAGATTCTGTTTTGTATATGGACTGCTTGTTTCTTAGACTGGGCATTAGAAAAAGAGCACTGTCTGAGTGAAGAGGTAATTTGAGAAACGAAGGGTAACAGGGCAAGTTTGCAGCAATTGAAATACTGTTTCAGTTACTTGGGAAGGAAAATCTCTGTCTTTAACAGACCTTCTTCAATAGTTAAGTGTAGGTTCTGGGTTTCTGTTCACGATTGCGCGAACGAAAGTGCGGGTTTTCAATGCAGTTTGTGTTAAAATAGGCTCGGCTAATGAATTTCGACCGCTAAAATTTCAAGTGGGAACCTAGTGCAGGGATTTCTCCGGTGAATTATGCATTTTTAGTGCTTTAAAGCGAGTTTCAGTTATTGCAGAAAAAGCCAGGCTTTAGAGAAGACTTGTAGGGAGAAATACCTGGTAAATCGATGGGTCGGGTCACCAATGCAGGTAGGTAGGCGCGCCGAAGGTCCTCTGGCTGATTTGAGCAGGTTGGTGCAATTTGGTCGTAAAATGCATGCAGAGGGTGCCAAAATAGTTTTTTGCAAAAGTGCAAAAAGAACGCGAAATTTGACAAAATATGGCTTTTTTGGGTCTTTCGCGCCTTTTTTGGATGACGTCAGCATGACGTCATCAGGTGACGTGGCGTCCTATGACTGGTCCACGGGGTTGGTGAGGTGGCAGACAGGTGGAGCAATGGCGGACGGAGGTGGCGGGCGGCAGGCGGTTTAGTGGAAAACTGGAAACCACGGTGGTATCATATCAGACTGCTTATGCTACGGAAAGGAATCTGTCAGAGGGGGCTCCGATGCGATTTGGGGGTGACGCGTGGACCCGGCCTGACGTCAGCGTCTGACAGATATCGGACAATATCCTTCGGACGTCGGGGCCAGTCCGATATCCACGTCAACCGTCAGATGAAAAGGGCTTGATCGGACGGTCGACGGGCCATTGACTTGCATGGATGATACGATGTCGGGCGGGTATTTAAATATTATTTTCCTTGGGATTTGCGCCTGGTGGGACACTTCGCAATATTAATAAATTTCATGGTTTGTAATGTATTTCTTTGTCAAATCATGCATAGTCGATAACTTTAGGAAAAGGCGGAAGCTATGGTTTTTAATGAAATTTCGCAAGATCGTGGATTGGTTTCAAAACTTAGGCAAAGTGGGTTTTCATAAGATTTTCGCACAAACGCGCAAATGGGTCCCAGAGTTAGGATAAGGTAGATAAAGTGTGTTTTTTGCATAGTTTTGCTTTCCTGAGTGGGTATAAGGATACAAAAAGGGTTTTTCAAGGTTTCTTAGGCAAATTGAAGGGTGGGCTAAGTAGATGAGCTTGTGAGGGATGAAGAGAGGTTAGGCTTGGGTTCTCAGACTGACCAGATGTCAATTTGATTCCCTGGTAGTGAATCATATGGCTATAGTGCCAAGGAGGGGATATTTATAGAATGCTTAGGGTTTATACACAATGGTGTTATAATAGTAGGGAAAGGGAAACATAGGGGGCTAGATAATAAATGTTAGAGGTTGATATGGAGGGAGAAGGTGAATGAGGAGTGATATTACTAAGTTTTCTTGAAAACAACTTAGTTTAAGGAGTAGATCAAAATGAAAATAACTTTGCACAAGAAATGTGGCTTTTAAAGGCAATAAGGACCAACATAAAACCTTGAATTCTTTCATAACCACAACTGGTGAAGGGATGTTAGTAATGAGTGATAAATAAAGGGAAAAGGGATGTTAGACATGCTCCATTGTGTTGTTTTCCTTGTATTTGACTGGCAAAGTTTCAGCTTGGAAGTAACACCACTTCTGCAACCCCATTTACCTACCAAACTATTTTGCCTAGCATTTTTTGTTTCTTCTTGGAGGGTGCACTTGGACTTGCAAACCCTTTATGTGCCTTTTCTTTTCCATTGGCTTTTTCCTTTGATTTCCTATCTAGCACTACCCTTATTCTTCCAAGGCCCCAGATTAAGCAGTTGGGAACCTTAGTTTCTCTGCCTAACTACTGATCTGCCAAGATTAAACAGTTTGGACAGATTTCTTTCTCTATTCTACAACAAAAATTGAAACATGGCATGA